>VDFB02266181.1:0-105380 GCA_007258455.2 Sequoia sempervirens
AAGCAAAACTTTCTATCTTCTGTCTTATTTCTTCTATTTCTCACCTTAGGTACTTTCTTCGCATGTCAAAGAAATTCAAATACACATTCAGAATCTGATCATCAGGGTTCGCATATTTCAGCATTTGCAGCAAGACCCACGTCTTAGATTTTTTTGAGAAAATCGCACCTTGCCTTCATTCTGAAGCTCTGTGCCTTTTTCCGAGAATCTCTTTGCATGCGGGCTTAAATCACATTTTTTCAAGAATCTAGCTATCTGGGTTTGTTCAGAATTCAGTTGTGCACAAAACCCATGTTCCAGAAAAACTTCGAAAATTTCTTTTGTCAGAGGCTATTTTTAGCTTTGTCCAGAGGTTTTCAGAAAGTTCTCCAAATATATTCGACTTTACAGTCAAAAGTCATCATTTTCAAAATGCAGTTCAACCTTATTGATTACAAGGTGAAATCAGCTCTTACACATAATTTCATCAAAACGACAGATACAAACCTGAATCATGTTTATCCAGTGGTCAATTTGAGCAGTTTGGAGAATGTTAGCAGCAATTCGATGAAGAATCTTGAGCGTTCTGGGTTGCTGGCAGCGGCATCCATTCCTGTTTCTATCTTCGATCTTGAGTTTGTACTTGCTTGCATCAAGCATTATGACTCGTCTTCACGACAGATCAGATCAGTAGATGGAAGGGTTGTTTGCAGTCTCAATCCGAAGGACATAGAGAAATGTTTTGCTATTCCTCCTCGTTCAGATAACTTCACTGTGGTTCTTGAGGCTTGTGAGAAGATATGGAATGCTGATCAACAACGTTCACAGAGAAAAGTTGCTCAGAAATGGTTAACAGTGCAGAAGACTAATTTGCCTAAGAAGGTTGGTCGTGGAGAATTCAAAGAGGAAGTTGCTGTTTTGATAACTTTATTTAACCGAGTTACTGGTCAATCAGATGCTAGCACTTTCCGTTCATGGATGTTTTACTTGATTACCAGAATTCTTGATGGTACAGAGCGTTTTGATTGGGCTATGTTGATTAGTGATTGTTTACATCAGCAAATTACTAACTTTCTCAAGTATCACGAGTTTCATATGATATCCTATTTGGTCTACTTGGTTGCATTTCAAGGTAGCTACAGGTTTCTTAAAACCAATGGCACTTTCAGTGTTCAGCGTGTTCATGAGTATTATCCTCAGTTGGAGTTTTCTCAATCCGAGTAGGACTTCCAAGCAATGAATGATCATTTTTCCATGAGAACCGTGAGAGATCTTGATGATGAGATGCACATTCGTATTTCCGCCGAGGCCAAATCAGCGATGGAAACTTGGGCGGATTGGTTTATCCAGTTTCCTACTTTCACATACCTTCGTGTTTATGGATATGTTGGAGAACCCCTGATGTTACCAAGATACCCTTCAGATAAGCTCATTTTTATGGAGTTCCTCAGACAGATGCAGCACGTTCATTTCTTTCTTCATAGTCGTCATAAGACTGCAGCTAATTTTCCATTCACATTGGGAATTTTCACATGTGATGCTGCAACAGATGCCAGGCATATGTCTACTGAGATTGAAAGGTTCAAACTCAAGCCTTATACTGAGAGGCGTTCCTATGATCCTCTTGGACATTATGCAAATCGGTTAGAGCGAGGGATTGCACATGCGCCAGCACTTGAAGATTTCTGGGCAAATTGTGAAGATGAATTCGAGGTCCGTCGTCGTCACTACTGTAGACTCACTATTGGTCAGCTCTCTGATTACCTATCAAAAGATGTTGATGGTCTATCCGATGATGATGGAGAAGTTCTTCTCAATTCTTATGTTAAGGATCAAGTTGCTCGGCAGCCACTTCGCTCACCTGATTGGTATGCCAAGGAGAATACTTCTATCGAAGAGGTTTCCAGATCAGTTATCAAGACTAGCAAGTTATTCTTGGAGAGCAAACGGACACGGAAGTCAGTTCCTGTAGCAGAGCCGCCAAAGGGTTTCTCTTCGTTGCCTTCTACTTCTAGAGCAAGACCTAGAGTCAAGGCCATTATTATACCTCCTGAAGGGGTTAGACTTAGTGGAAACACGGGGAAAAGGGCTACTGGTAAAAGGAAGCAGAAACAAATTGAACATGTTCCTGAGGTTCCAGTAGAGACAGTCATTCAGGCTGAGCCTCACGTTTCACCTCCTCGTTCGCCTCACGTACAGCCCATTGACATAGATTCTGAGCCTGAGACACCAATTCAGGCTGGATCGGAGACACCTGAACCACCACAGGTTGATACATCAGGGACAGTCTCTCCGCGAATTGAGAATATTGTTCAGTCTTGTTGGCTCGAGAAGTCTTTAGGGAGACAGAGGCGTGAACCATCATACAACCTTGATTTATCTGAGTTCGGTGAACCTTATCAGAGAAGGTCAAACAAGAAGATAAAGAAACAGGTGCACATTGAGAAGACTCCAGAATCAGAAATTGTTATTGAAGTTGCAGTTCCTCCAGAGGGTAAAAGCTTAGATGAAGTCGAAGTTGGTGACTTTACATTCACTAAGGCTAATCTTGGCAGGACTACACGAGAGACAGATGTATCTCTTCTTAAGATTGTTACCAATAATCTTGAAGAGCGTATCACCAAAGATGGAGAAGATAAGGCATTACTTAAAGCTGAAATTGGTCAACTTCGTCGATACATTTCTGATCTTGTTCATGGGAATTCGAGTAGAGCACCTGTTCTTCCTCAGCATACACCTGCAGAACAACAAAAATTGGATCAGTTGGTTAGTCATGGCAGACTTTTAGACAACTGGATTGATAATTTAGTTGTTGCTGGTAAAACTCTTCTTGCAGATCTGTATCAGTTGAGAAGTGATGCGCATAAACTCCGTCAGGGTGTTCAGTCGCTTGAGATTGCAGTTGCAGAGAACTTGGCAAAGGATCGTGTTCTAGTATCTCAGTTATCAGTTGCATATGATGCCTTGGAGATTGTTGAGGACCAAGACAAAGTTTTTATTTGGAGAGAGCAGCACCTTCTTAGAACAGAAATATGTGAGAAGATCTCTTCCAAATTGTTTTCACTCAAGGATGATGTGATTGGAGTACTGGCACTGGTCAGTGGCTTCGTTGTTCAGATTCCGTGTCATTATCTTCTGGAAGATGGCACGTATGTTGAGTTGGATAAAGTTCAAGCAGAGTTCGAGAAGCTGATTCGTGACAGCCTTGAAGGTGAACCTATGGCGCCTAGGTTGGAGAATATTTCAGTAATTGCAGCCAGTTTCAGAAAGGTGACTGAGGAGTGTAAAGATGGCATGCACACAATCACAGAAAGTGGCAGAGAACTAAAGAAACAGACTGTTGTTTTGAACAGCGTCAAAGTACCAGATGACAGAGAGATCAATGAGTTCTTGGTCGAAGTGTTAGACCGAGTTGACATGGAGCGATTCCGCTAGTCAACGTGCAGCTTAATTTCAAGGGTTGATTCCGAGCAGCAGCTTAACTTGACTTCCAGCCTTCACCACTTGCTGACTTAACACATGCTTATCTCATCCTTGGAATTATCAAATACGTATTAGGGTTATATTTCCTACTAACTCCAAGGAGTCCAGTTAACTTTGCTTTAAATATGATGCATGCTTGCACATGGTCCATTTGTTATTTGTACCGCTTAACCGATGGTAGCTTTCCCAGCTTAACTCAGATAGTTTACTTCATTAGGGTTTCATGATAACTCGGCATGCATTAAAAGAAATTCCCAGAGTGAACCTCAAGGTGATTTTAGGGCCACCACACCTTGATGTATATAAACAAGAGCTTTGCTCATTTGAACACCTGCTGGAGAGAGAAATATATGCTGCGCCTACCTTGCCCTCAATATTGCTCTTTTGGCATTTGTTCATGCGTCTTTGCTATTACAGTTAATTGTTATGCCACATAGGGTTTCATGCAATTGTGATAGTGGATTCTTTCCATAGTTTAGATAAATCTGTCTTGTGAATCTTTTGTCATTATTGATCAAGCGTTATGCCACATAGGGTTTCGTGAGATTGTGATGATAAATCTGTTTTGAGAAGTCTTTACTGTCATGATCAAGTGTTATGCCACATAGGGTTCCATAAGGTTGTCATGGTAAATACTTCCCTTAGTTTAGATAAATCTGTTTTGTGAATCTTTTATCGTTTTAATCGAGTGTTATGCCACATAGGGTTTCATAAGATTATCATGGTAAATTCTTAAATCTGTTTTGTGCCAATAAACTTGTTCAGATTGAGATGATAGTTGCGCCACCTTGCCTTCAAGTAGAGAATCTAAACACGTTTATCGTCTGATAGTCATAACCTTGCTCCGTTTTCTCATGCTCTGTTTTCTTGAGGGAACTGGATAGAATTTAAGTTATTAAGTTTAGTTGTAGTTAGTGAATCTGCTAAACCAGAGAAAATTCTCAGCTGCAACGTATATAGTTTTCACAAAGCCTTGTAATTCTCACAGCCTGAAACAAAAAGACAGAATTAGTTTAGTTTATTTCCTTGCGTATTTTGTAAAGCACAACGAGGAGCTTCCTCCTAATTTGAAGAGCACCCCCATTACAGAGTGTACATAGCTGTTCTCAGAGTAACTCTTACCCAGAGGTGTTAGTTGTTGTACTAACATATAATGCACACACCCCTCACTTAATATCCGTGGTGAAAATAATATTTTAATATTATTGTCTAGGAAATTTATATATATATGTATGTATAAATGTATATATCAATGATGTGATTATATTTTATGATATATACATAAATAAATGTGTAAATATATATATATTTATATATTTTATAAGGTATAAAATATATGTATTAATATTAAGGTAATATATGCATATATATAAATATATATATATATATATACATTACGATGGTAATGTCAAAAATATATATTAATACTTAATAAAAACACATATATTATAAAATATATGAATATACATTATTAAATATTTAAAAGTGAAAATATTTATAAACTCCAAAGTGGAAATATTTGTAGATATTTAAATGAATAAATATTGGACTCAAAAGTATAAAGTTAAAAGATTTAAATCTTTTAACATGGGTAAGTTTATTAAAGTGAACTATTAAAAGAATATAGTCGTTACTCTTGAGCAAAACATGGAAACTTCATAAAGTATCGAACCTTTTTATGAATCAAATATTTGATGTAAAACATTTGGGAAATAAACAAAAAACTCAGCTGAGAGTTTTCACGTGAAAAGGAAGAAAGCTTCAACGCAGCAAAAATGGAGGAGGAAACTTTCAGCACTGGATAATAGGGAATGCCAGCCAATGTTTCTGTGTTGTAACAAGCTGAGACTTGACAAAATTGCAGCAAAATGAGTCATGTGTTTTTATGCGCCTGGCAAAGACATTTTTCCTGTAGGTGGCAATTTTTGAGTTTAAAGTTGAATTTTTCTGCTTATGCTAGCTCCATAAGGATCAATTCACTCCTTTTTGAGGTGACATAGGGTTTAGTTTGTAATGTACCCTTCTCAAACCTGATTGTTCTTGTGACCGTTGGCCTTTTTTCTGGAAACCCGAAGGCTAGTCGGAAGATAAATTAGGGTTTCCTATTTTTGAGGAGGTCATTACTCAGAGATGGTGGATTCAATGGCGGATTCCTTCTGGGTTTTCAGAGGGCTTCGCAGGGGTATGTTCATCTCGGCATTCAGAGCATTTTCTGGAATTTACTATTTTTAGTAAATTCTATTTTTGGCAGTTAACAGGATGGTAGCAGGCAGTTGACTTTCCCCTTCAGTTGACTCAAGTGGCGTATTCAGTTTCGGGCTTCAGAATGCAGTTCTGGGAAGTCGAGCTCATTTCACTTAAAAATAACATTATAATTAAAATGTTATTTTATCACCTTGGCCTAGTCGAATGACTTAATGTCGTTTTAAAAGATGGACTCAAAGGGTGGCGCCTTCATTAAGGTTATATTTAATATTTGGTGAATTTTCCAAAGTCAAAGGAAATTAATGTGGGCGCATTTATCAAGGTGATGTTTTAATTAAAATATGATTATTGAGCTAAAGGTGAAAAGGACGCCTTATTGAAGGAAAAGTTAGGGTTTGAGCTTGAGTTGGATTTTAGGGTTTCTTGAAGTCAAACGGAACTTATAAAAAGGAGTCTTGTGCATCATTTCTGCATCTTTGGTCTATGCTAATGTTATGCTGCCGAAACGGTTGCGGAATTGCTTTGAGGAATGAATGCCTCCTAGTCTGGGCTCGACTTCGTGCTTGAGAGACAGCACCTAGTGGAGAGGTTCGATTATTTAAGATAGATTTGTGAGTTCATTGGTTTTTGTGCATCGTAGAAGTCATTGTAATTCTTAGTTTCTGATTTCTGCATATTAGATGTATTTTCTGGAGTTGCTGATTTGATACAGCAGATTTCATGTTTTATTCATATCTCAAAAAAGACAAAAAAAATAGTTCTGGGTATTGCATTTATAGCATTGTCTAGGAGAGGCGAATTTGTGTCTCAAATCTCAGATTTTATGGTGTTGTATTTAATTTTAAAAGCCAAGTCGAACTTTCCAGCTTGGCCGTACCTTTTAGAATTGCATTGAAATCCGTGTAAATTAAATTAGGGTCTCTATGTTCAGTTTTAGTGTCTTGAAAGGGTCGCCTATACCTTGAGAGAGTAATGCATCTTATCTTGCATCAATCGGATAACATTTGAGAAAGTTATGAACAAATCATTGTGGATGTAAGCTGCTGATTTTTGTGAAAAGTGCAGATCTGATTATGACAGTCCAAGAAATCTGCATTTTCTGACTTGGGTTTTTGACATGGTGGTTTATTTAGAGCTGGTAACAAATTTATTGTTGATTGCTCCATCTGGAAGGACTTTGATGTATTGACATTGCAGGCAAGAATTACATTTTGTAAACTGGCAGTAGTACTGACCAGTATTCTCTAATATTGCTTTGTCATTAATTGTAATTCACGTTCTTGCTTTCTATACTAGTGAATTAGTTATAACTCCGCCCTATGGTAGCTACTCTCCCATCTTGGGTCAGCAAGCACATTCTGGGTGTTGAGTGTTTTCCAGCTTCAGCATTTCTCTTTCAAGTTGTTTTATTGTAATCACTCCGTCCTATGGTCGCCCCTCACTCCGCATTGGATTGGGTAGCACATACTTGACGTTGAGTTCTTTTCTGCATTTAGAATAGAAGACCCTCTGACCAATGCTCGCCATCATCGGCGCCATACTGGTTAGAGTTACAGCATAAGCAGTTCAATTTAGATCCTCTGACCAATGCTCGCCATCTTCGGCGCCATCCTGGTTAGAGTTGCTTTCTTGCACGTTCTGGTTTTCTCCTCTAACCTTAACGGGTGCACTGCTTTGTAATTTGAAATTGTAAAAAACGAAAAATTTGGCCTTTAATATTTCATAGTTAAGCTTGCCAAGTGACATTTGACTGGGTATATGTGCCTTGTTGTCATTCTACATGCCCAAAATGAAGGAAATAGTTGCAATTACGGGCCTATAAATACTTGCCCAGCCATTCATTGAAAAATATGCTTGTGCAATTTGTCCTTTGCGAATTTGAGAGCTTTCTTGCCCAATTTCCAAGCTGCTGTGTTGTTTTCTATTGCTGCAATTCATCATTTTGCTGGGAGTGTGAGAATTAGAAACTTTATCAGGTGCAGATAATTGACTGTGCTAAATCCCTTTTAGAATAGTAAATTAACAACTTCTAATAAAGAAGTGTTAATTAAGAAGAGTGATTTGAAGGAGTCATCTACATTGAAAGAGAGTTATTTGCAAAACAGCCATCTCCAATTTGGGAATTCTAGAAGTTGCTGACGGAGCAGTGCTGGGAAAAGAGCTCATTATAACAGGCATGATATCTAATTTAATACAATTCCTGTTTGAAATGCTGCATTCTCATATTCTTGTGTTGATGATTTCCATTAACTCATGGAGAATTAGAAATGTCTTGATAAACTTTCTTTGCATTTAAGGGCAAATGAATGAGGGAATTCATTGTATTTAAAGGGCAAATGTATAAGGGAAATCATTACAATTAAGGGTGAATGCATAAGGGAATTCAATGCATTTTAATGGTAGATGAAATGAAAGAATTAAGGATAAAGGGGTTGTAAAAAGGGGATCAAATGTTTAAGGAGCTTAAGGGATTAGCTTAACTTATCTTGCATTAAAGGGAAGTAGTGGAAAAGAAATTAAGGGATTGGTTAATTTGTTTAACATTAAGGGGAAAATTTATGAAAAAAAGAGATAAGGGGGGGATTTAAAATGCATGTTAGTATGAAACTGCATATTCTGTATGATCTTCATAAGAAGAGAATACTGTTGGCATGGATATTAATTGCTAAAAGCCTGAATGCTTTCAAAAAAGAGAATTGAAGCATTAGAGCCGTTTTTATAAGGTGTTTTGAAGTACTCCATGATAGGAGAAAGAACTTAACTGAAGAATTCAGTAGCATTATATAAAGTATAACATTTAAGTATTTAATTATACTAGCAATGTTGAACATGGAATGTTTATGTTCGCTGTTGATACATAGGAAGTGAAATGTTGCATTCTAGTTGTAATCTGCATTAATTGTATGATCTCCATACAAGGAGAGTATTGTTGCAATAGTAACTATATACTAGAACCGAAATGAGGACAGGAGTCAAGTAAATTCTATCGGCTTAAGTTATTAGGTTAACTAAGGTAAGCCCGGGTTACTCCTAGGATAAAGATTTCTAGTATAGGGGTAATAGGTGAATTACTTGTTATGCTGTTTCATTTCTAGCAGTTAGAATGTTGTAGGAAGTCTAGGGTGACTGATTACCCAATGAAGGACATAACCTACACATAGTGTAAGATAGCCTTAAGTCAAATCGACGCTGAGTAGTGTATATGATAGATGACTCTCTCAGTCGTTTACTGAACTAAAACTCTTTGATCAAAGTAGTGTAATATACCTACATCCTCTTAGATCGGGCGATGTTTACACTGTCAGTTCATTATGATCCTTGTACTAATTCGAGATTGTGAAATAGCAAGGTTCTAGTTGTGTAGGACACAACACTATGCTCAGTTGGTAATCGTTAAAGGATACCCTACCAATCTCTTCGACGAAGGGAGGGCCATCTATTGAATAATGGATGTGCGGGGGACCGCATTATAAGTCCGTGGTTGGCGGAAAAGCGCCCGAGTGATGTTTCTCCTCCACAACAGGCGGCCGATGTACCAAGATTTGAAAGGAAAAGAATTTTGGACCTTCTTACTACTATTTGTTCTAAAGCTCATTGGAGCTATGTTAGTGAGGTATGTATTCTTGTTTCATGTACTTGTGAAGTTATTATATTGAAATGGAATCTTTATTGTAAATTGATATGGCAACTCGTTCATGTTTTATCAATAAAGAAAAGGAAAATTTTTATTACAATGTCATGTTAACATGTTTACTTACTTGTAGGATGTAAATTAAGGAAATTTTTATTTTACCGAAGGATCGGGTCGTTACATTTTATTTACTTTACTTTTTCCCTCCAAGTATTTTAAAAATACTTTTAAATTACATCCAAGAGCCCCCTTTTAAATTATATTTTAAATAAAGTATTACAGGCACTTTTTGAATAATATTTTAATTGGCCCTTTTTGAAAACAAAATAATTAGGCCCACTTAAAATATTATTATTTTTTTTTTAATTTGAAAAGAGGACATGACAGAGGACATCATATAGCCACCAATATGTTGTTCATCTACCCCAACAACCATCATTGGGTTTGATCTGCAGTCCATGCAATTGTGCGACACAATTGAGAGTGGTCATTTTTACTGAAACAAATAAAATAAATTCATCTGAGCTGCTAAATAATATTTGTAAAGGTTTATTGCTATTGTTGCACAAGTATCTCTACTATTTGCTTTTGTTGCCATATTTATATCAACATTTATCATTCAAATCTGCTGTCATAATTAATCATGTTTAGTATATGAAGGTTTTCATATTTAAATCAGCATTATTCATTGTTAGATTTACTACAACATCCATGATGTTTTGATGTATGCAGGTTTCCACTACTTATTTTTGCTATTAATTACCGTTGATCGGCATTTATTGGAGTTTGCATTTATTGTTCTATATTACATATTTGTCTCATTATTGCATAAATCAGAATTCACAAAAGAAAATTGCATATTTGATTGAAAACTTGTAAAAGGACATAAAAATTATATTAGAGATTTGATCTTACCAAACAGTAGGGTTAGATCTAACTTTTAATGCAATCTAGTAAAACGGAATGGAGGACTTATAGAATTCAAGTAAAAAAATAAAATAAGTTATGGGGGATAGAGAAAAGAGAATACCTATAAATGAAGTGAATTATTTGCATGAAACCATAAATGATGCAGGAGCATCCCGGACATATGGTGATCCATATCAACCAAAAAAAAAATTGTTTCAGTTTTTTATTGTTCCAGTTTTGGCTTTCGTTTTGAAGTGCGATTTAACTTTGGATTTTTCGGTCCTCAAAAGTGAGCAAGGCAACATTTTTGTCATTTCATTTGACAAAAAATGTCATGTTCATTATTCGGCTCCCATTCGATTTCATTGGAGATCTTTGAAGGCAATGAATTTAAAATATCATTTGGTTGGTTGGGTGTGATTTTCTTTCAGTTGTTTAAATTCCAGAATTTGTTGATTGGCACGAAAGAAATAAGTATATAATTATTGTCAATGTTAAAAAGAAATACAAAAGGTTGCAGTGAAGGGTGTAATGTGGAAGGCAGTTTAAAAAATTATTATAATGAAATAACATTGGATACAGTGAGAGGGAGTCAACGCAGGAAGGACGAGAATGGGAAGAGGTGTGGCTGGGTAATGAGAAGATAAAACATAACATATGAAAATGAATTGGTAGGAAAGGAAGTGTGGTGCAAAGCTGAGAGGTAAATAAGAGAAGATTCAGATTTAAAAAGAAGGAAAAGGTGTAAAGGGGGTCGTGTGGGGTGAAATGGAGGAAATAATTTAATAAAAAATTGAATTGACAGAGACTTATGCAGGCCGTGCAAGGGGGAAAAATAATGAATGATAATTAAAAAAAGGAGAGAACAGAGGGGGGTGGGTGGGAATAAGGCAGTGGTGAGGAAATAAATTTTTTCTAGAATGACATTTGCAGGCTGCAATTTGGGAAAGAAGAACAATGAATAGAGAGAACAGAAATAAAATTGAAATTAAATATATATGCAAAGAAAGTTGATATCGACTATGCATTGGAGGGAAGAGTAATATATATATATAGTTGAATTGCATAGGACATTTTCCCAACGGAAATCAAAGACATGCAAATTGGACATACAGGAAAATCAGTTGCAAAGAGGAAATAATACAATAAAATGATGAATCCAAGGAGTTGCAGATGATAAATGTGTACTTACATGTAACCAATTGAAGGATCGATAACTAAACCATTTCAATTTGTCTCTGATTTATGTTAATTAGTTGAATGAGCAATTGGATTGTTTAGTGTGATTTTAAATTGATTTTAATTGAAAAATGAAACTGTCAATTTAAAATTGTTGTTTGACTGCGAATTTTTCCAGTCTAATAAGACTCACAAAATTCGATCTAAACCAATAAATCAAGGTCACAAGGAATTGACAAAGACAATCCAAAGGACAATGAGAGAGTCCAAGGCAATGTTAGTACAAGCCTTGTAAAAATAAATCTAATCATGCAAAAGGAAGCTCTTCAGCTAACAACCAAGCTTCAATCAATCCCCCTTCCAATACTTTCCAAGAAAAAAAAATTATAAAGAGAGGAAGAACATCCAAAATAGGAAGAGCCCTATCATATAAGAGAATATTTTACAACATATCATGATGAATAATATGAAATAAACCACACAATATGTGATGAGATGACTTTCTAAGAGTTTTGTGATCTAAGGATGAAGAATGGTTCAAAGAAAGGAAGGAAAGCTCAACAGAATTTGCCTTGGAAAGGCATATAACACCATATTAGTATGACTACTATTTTGACATATGATGGATCCAACAAATGTTATACTAGATCTTGGTTGCAAAATCTGGTCACCTACTTCTCATTGAATCCTATGTATCATAGTTTGCAAACTCTACGAGTACTCACCGAGTTGTCAAGTACTTGCACATTTTTTTACAAGGTGAGTTTTTACAAGTTTAACTCACGAGTTTGCAAGAACGATTTTTTTTGGCGAAAATTCGCTGGTTTTTTTGGCGAGTACTTGCCCAAATTCAGTGAGTCTGTGGGGAAAAATCATGACACAGAAAAAACACACCAACACAAGAAAAACACAATTAAAAATACATGTAAAAATGCATTTTTTACATTTTTTTTGCTATTAAACCATGTGTTCGCCTAGATTTTCTCTTTGGAGATGTTGAGGTGGGTGACCAAAACTGTACTGCAAATAGGTCCAAAATTTTATTTGTCACAATTTCAACATGCTACACTATGCTACTTTCCTCCTTATGGTGGAGGAGTCATTGCCATCTACCAGAAAGGTAGAGCCATATGCTGAATCTTCTACACCAAGCAAGGAGCCACAATCAAGTGCGAGGACCATACCCTACCCCCCAATTTTTCACTAGGTTGGGCAAGAGGAAATTGTAAAGACTTGTGATTTTTTACTTGCCTAGATATGAAATTTATGATGACAATTTTCAAAGACAATCATCATAAATGCATAATAGCTATTAGTTGATAGCTAGCTATTGTATCCACTATCCAGCTTCACATGATTATGTGATTTTGTAATCCATATGTATTCAAGAATAAAATTTAATAGAGAACACTTATTACTTTTTAGACCCATTTGATACATTTTGTAATTGAATTTTGCAAAAAAATTGTGTTTTCTTAAGAAATTTTAGTATTTTTTAAGTTGCTGAGTTTTTCCTGAGTTTTTGTCGAGTACTCTATAAGTCCGAGTGTGTGAACTATGCTATGTATGAAGAAGAGGCAATCAAGGTCCCTACCCTTCACTTGGAAGGAATAGTTCATGAGTGGTGGTATCATGATATGATCACCCAAGGGGATAACTCCATTTCCACATTGAAGAATTCAGCCAAAGATTGGTAAAAAGGTTTGATAGGGTATATCCAGAGAACCATTTCAAGGAGTTGACTCAACTTAAGCAATATGGAATATTGGACAACTATGTTGCAGAATTTCAAAGATAATTAGTCATGGTTCTTGATGTGTCAAAGAAGACTCGTTGTTTTATTTGTAGAAGGATTAACTGAACCTCTCAAAGATTTGGTAAAGGTCGTCGATCCTCAATCTTTGCAGGAGGCCATCAAGAGAGCTTTTTATCTGGAAACTTCAGTACCCAAGAACAAATTTTATTCAAAGGCACCACCTATGAGGTAGGAAAAGAAACCATTCTAGGAGTGAGTTCCTCATCAAAGGTATATGCCACAAAGAACAAGCAAGGAAAAAGAATCTAAGAATGAGCTTAGTAAGAGGAAATTGTGCTTCTTTTGGGAGGAGTCTTGGGAGCTTGGTCACAGATGCCTTAGCTAAGAATAAATACATTGCATAGAGGTGATTTCAATGAGGAATCAGAATTAGAGGATCCTAAGCCAGAAATTGAAGAGGAAGAACCAAAACTTGAAAAAATCAATGCTCTCAAGTATCATCCTTTCAAAGTTCCTAGTGTTCTACAAGGATATAAAATTACAATGTTGATTGATAATGGAGCAACCCACAACTTCATAGATGAGGGATTAGTAATCATAAGGGGTTTGGAAAGGAAGAGCTTTGAAGGATTCAATTGCATAGTAGCAAGTGGTCTCACCATTCCTTGCACTAAGACATTATGGCAGCTTGACATCACACTAGGAAGACATTGCGGTTTGTTGAGATTGCCACTTTGAGTGACAAAGCAAAACAAGAAACAAAAACATCAAATTACCATTTCTCCAAGCTAGCCCTTAGAAAGCAAACAAGAGATGATGTAAAGGAGAAAGCAAAAGACTGCCATTAACACAATGATACAAAATATGGACAAGGAAAAAGAAACTAAAGAACATATTGAAGAAAAGATAGAGCCGCTAATGGTATATATGCAATATTTGATGAGCCCTATCCAATACTTCATGCCAATGTCTACACCCTCATGTGTAACTCTAGCTAATAAAGATATGCCTCCAACTAGGGAAATTGGTTGTATTGTGAAGGCAACTAAGTCTTGGACAAATGAGTTGATGGTGTTGGGCGACAAAGCTTACTGATGAAGCTTGTATCTTGTACCACCAAATTCGTGATGAATTGAATTTCCTTGGCTAATAGTGAAAGTAAAAATGATACGGACTTGTAGGATCTTGAATGGCATTTGCAACAAATTAAGGAAATGGTTAATGTCAATTTTGGCATTCTTGTGGCAAAAGGGATTTATAGTGCATTGGATCCAAGGCTGCATTTGGAATGGCTCAAAGATATAATTTTTAGGATTGAGATCCTCAAGGAAAGAAAGATCAAATTCAAAGAAGTGGATGTTGTAGCTCAGGCTGCTTTGTGTGACATACATAATTTCAACAAAAAAATTATGTGTAAATTCTATGATGATCAAATATCTATGAACTCCACGAGTAATTTTAAGGAGCGAAGTGTAAAAGTGATAATAGAGATGACATCCAGGCTCAATACTGCAGTTATAGACCAGCTTATGAAGTTAAAAGATTTGTATAAAAAATTTGAAAAATAAAATTTGAAAAATAATTGGTCAAGTGCCAAACCACACCCTCTCAAGTGTTGACCATTCACATGTTCAGGAATGTGCATTATAGTTCTTCCAAAGGCCCGAACATAGATGCAATGAAGGAAACAAATGACAAATTTGGCATTATCAAGAGCAAACATGCAGTGACAAAAAAGGAGCCATCAATATTGAAGATAATTGATGAAGTACGTTTGACAATTACAATAATAATGTTGGCTGAATTGTGTTGTACCCCAAAATTAAAATTTTTGTTACACTTATACATTTTGAAGAAATGAGTAAAAGTCTTGTTAAATCTGTCAAAAAGGTCAAAATTTGGGTGTGCATGTCTTGCATGAGGGGTTAAAATGTAAAATTTCCAAAATCTGACGATCTGGGTCTGCTCAGGGTGACCTAATCTACAAAACCCAGATCTCAGTTTTTCATCCCTACTTTTTAGGAAAACTTCTATTTTAGAAATTTCCTAAAAATAGTAACTCTTTCTGGGTTTTTCTGGGTTTCTTTCAAAACGGATACTGGCAAAACTTTTTAAAAATAGAAAGTTGGTCCGTTAGGGTTCAAACTATTTTTGATTGTCTCAAAATACTTCCATATCAAGCTAGTGCAATCAGAATCTCAAAAAGATCATTTTGCCCTAGTGGGTCTATTCTGCTTTTTTGGAAGCATATCAGGAGCTCTGAGGTCATCAATGGAGGTCAGTCAACTACCAAGCGTCAGATTCAACACTCGAGCATTGAGCAGAAGGTGAGTTGGTGAGCAAGCACAAAGAACGAGGAAAGAAGGTGAAAACTGTGAAAATTTGACTAAGTCTGCTTGACATGGGCGCCCCAGGAGAGAATAGGCGCCCATCTTTTTAGGGCATCAAATGATAAAATTAGGGTTTGAGCTCCCAGCCAAAGTTGTTCAGAATCCTTCTAGCTCCGCAGCGAGTCCAGTAGTGCAGTCATCAGACCATCCAATCACCCGGAATTCGAGATCGAACAGAGGCTTTTTAAACAGAATACAGAATGAAAATCACGAAAAAGTTTGAAAAGTTTCTAAGTCTGGAGAAAATGGGCGCCCCTGAAGGAGATAGGCGCCCAAGTTTTTGAGGGCTCAAACATATGAATTTGCAAACGAAGCCCTAACGTGACTGCGTCAGATATGATCAGGCTTTCCAACAAGATCTTCAACACGACAAACGGAGTTGGTAGTTGCCAGATGTAGCAGGCTAAACAGAGGGTTTGACACAAGCTAAAAATCAAAATTCAAAAGCAAAGGTGAAAATTGCAAAAAATTGGCTAAGTTTGGTGAAGTTGGGCTCCCCAGCTTGCCAGGGGCACCCAAGCTTTTGAAGGCCCAAATTCAACTTTTTGACAAAAGTGTCTCCAAAAGACCCCTTGGAATCTTCCCAGCTCCGCATTGAGCCCAACCATCAGCCAATCTGAGCTCCAGGTCATCAGATCTGATGAGATCATCTGTAGAAGAGAGTTGATGAAGAAATGTTAAAAATGGCTAAGTCTAGTTAAGATGGGCGCCCCTGGTGAAGAAGGGCACCCAAACTTTTGAGCTCAGAAATGATAGAATTTGCAGACACAACCTCCAAGATCACCTCGTCGATTTCAGTTGAGCTATCCAATGAAGCTATCAGCCAGTCAGTCGGATCAACGTACCTCCTGGAACCAGGATTTCATCAGAAGATTAGAAGGAAAAGGAAGAACTTGAAAATCATAAAAATGGCTAACTCTAGACAAAATGGGCGCCCTTGGAGGAAATAGGCTCCCATGAATTTGAAGGTCAAAACGAAGTTTTTCGCCAAAGACGCCTCCAGAACAATCTTCTCAGAATCAGTCAGGCTATGCGATGAATCATCCATCTCGCTTGTCGGATTAATCTGGAAGCCAGAGATCAAGGTCAAAGTAGGGGGTCAAAATTGTGAAGAGTTGAAAATTTCCAAAAAAATGACCAACTCTGAAGCAAGTTGGCGCCCCTAGCCAAGAAGGGCGCCCAACTTACAATGCCTTAGTGAAATTTTCAAAATTTTCAAAAGATTCAAAATGGCAAGAGGAAGAGAATGTCGAAGTTCATTAAATAGGCCAATTTTAGGGTTTTGAAGATTAAAAGCAAAAGAAAGCAAACCTATTTCAAACCCTAAGTCTATTTAACACCTCTCTTTCATGTAATTTTCATTATTTTTGCAGGTGGCATCCAAAGGAGAAAAGTGGAGCAGCAAATTTGAAGTAATATTTCAAGATTCAAGAACTCAAGTTTGTTGATTCTTCATCAAAAAATTTCAGACCAGCAGCATAAGGCCTCGCTTTTTCATGCTTTTTCATCTAGAAGATCAAATTTTTGAAGAAAGCCAAGATTTTCAATTCTCAACCATTTGGGTCTTATCATCTCATTCTTCTGAAGAATTTTTCAAGAAATTCATCAAGTTGCAGCAGCTGTTTTTTCTTTGCATGTCAGTGAAATCCTCGGTCTATTCAATTTTTGATCATCTGGGTCCTCTCAAAACAGTCTTCTGAAGAAAACCCATGTCTCAGCTTTTTTCAAGCAAATTTCAAATATTAGGGTTGGCTGCTTTTTCGATCAGCCCTCAGTGTTTTTCAAATCTGATCAACTGGGTCCATTTCTAATTACATTCTGAACAAAACCCAGGTGCCAACTTTTTTCGTGAAAAATTGAAGAAATTAGGCTTTGCAACAAAATTCTAAGCAAAACCCATATCTCAGAAAAAATTTCAAAAAATTGTCCATTTGAGGAAGAAAAATCAGCATTCTAAAAATAGTAAGTCGTTCAAAACTTGTCTGAACCTAGGCGAGTTTATAGTCATTCTTCAAGGTTTTCGAAATGGAATACACTCCTAATGATTTCAAGACCAAATTAGCTCTCTACCACGATTTCATCAAAACAGCTGAGACGAACTTGCATCACATCAAGACGTCGTTTGATCTACACGCTTTGGAGAGCGCAGGCAACACTACCATCAGAAACTTGGGACACTCTGGACTTCTTGCAGCAGCGTCTATTCCTATATCAGTTCAGAGTCTCGAGTTCGTAATCACTTGCATCAAGCATTACAACCCAGCTACAAGGGAGATTCAATCAGTTGATGGTAGATTGATATGCAGTTTGAAGCCTGACATGATCGAAAAATGTTTCTCCATTCCCCCTTGGCTTGAAAGTGTCACTAGCTCAAAGGGAGAATGTGAGAGGATATGAGAAATGCACAAGGACAAATACAGTAAGAAGATTGCACAGAGGTGGATGAAGGAAATACATAAGACTCTGCCTAAGAACGTTGGGCGAGGAGAGTTCAAGGACAAAGATGCTATCATAATCACCTTGCTCAATGTCATGTCCCCTTCTAGTTGACATCTCTAGGAGTACAGGATTAGCCTATTATGCGACCCTCGTAGGCTGATAGTTTGGACAGAGGGTCTTGATGGAGTTGGCTCAGCTTCAGATTGTCAGTATTTGATCAGTTGGCTTTCGTTCGGGCTCGTTCGGACACTTCTTGCATAAGTTGCTATTTTTAGCAGTTATTGGCAGTCAGCGTGGGACCCCTGCTATTTTTAGCAGTATGGATTATTAGCGTCCGGAATCACTTCAGTGTTCATCAGCTTCAGACGGCTCGTGCATCGGATGAATAATGAGAGAGATATTAATATTTAATTGAATTAATTAAATATTAATTAAATGGAGTTTATAATATAAAGTTATAATATTTTATTATAACTTAAGTGATTTCAGTAAAGGGGTCGCCCATCATCAAAAAGGGGCCATTTGACGATTACTTTTTATAATAAAAAATTACAGCTGAGACTATTGAAATATTAAAATAATAAAAGTCGAATTCTTTTAATAATCCCTATCTTTTAGGAATTCGCACTTTTGAGAGTATAAGGCAGTTTGCATTGGAAATCGAGCCATTATGTCTTTTATGAATTGAAAATTGATCAAGTTTGGTCTGAGCATAGAAACTTAGGGTTTCAGTCTCGAATGCATTGGGGAACGAGCCATCTCCAGTGAGAGCAGTTCAGAGGGTGTGAGACATCACCTGATTTATTGCCAGGCAGAGGAATTTCTTCATCCAAAAGAAATTACAGAGCTTCAGAGTTATTTAATCTTCAGGGTTTTAGACAGTCTTTTCATCCAGAAAGCATCTTGCAAACCAGGCGCATATATTCATCAGTTCTTGAGGTTACAGAAGGGGCCGTACTTTTTAATTAATGCTTGCTGCTGTCATCAGGCCGTACAAACCTGTACCAGGCCGTACTTTCACCAAAGAGGGGCGTACTTTCTTTTGCAAGCAAATCGCCTACCTTAGTCTCAGTCTGCCATCACCAGTTTGGGCGCACACCTTCTTGGCATCATTAGGGATCAGCAGAAAGGAGGAGAAACAAGTATTTATTGCAGCCGTACTATATTGCAGCCAATCAGGTTCTTCAATAAAATATTGTCTTTTTCATTTGCATGCATCTGGATCTTTCTTGTAAACGTCTCAGAAGTTTGACAAATAGACTGGCATCCATTTTAGCAATAGAATCTATCATTTTCAGAGTAGAAAGAATTTATTTGAATTTATTATCTATTTATTTGCAAAATCGCCATCTTTCAATATTCTTGCAAAAACACAAAAAAAACTCAAAAACTTCAGAAAACAAACAAAAACAATCAGATTCAAGAAACGGGGAAACAAGGGGTTTCTACACTCAACAGGGTCACTGGATCAAAAGATGCTACCAAGTTTCAACCTTGGATGTTCTACGCTATACCCCATATCATGAAGAAGACTGAGTTCTATGATTGGGCCACCTTGATCAGTGACAGCCTCCATCAACAGATAACGGAATATTTCCAAATTCATGAGTTTCGTATGGTTTCTTACCTAGTCTACTTAGTGGCCTATCAAGGTCAATTCAGAGGGTTGAACACCAAGGGATCACTGAGCGTACAACATATCTACAACTACTATCCTCAATTGGAATTCACGAAGTCACTGCATCACTACAAGAGAGTGAATGAGGCTTTCCTGATGTACACAGTGCGGGACCTGGATAATGAATTGCACGTCTGTATCTCTTCAACTGCTAGGGCAGCAATGGCGGAGTGGGCAGATTGGTTCATACAATTTCCTACTTTCACCTATCTTAGAGTCTATAGCTATTCCGGTGCTCCGCTCATGCTACCAAGGTACCCATCAGACGAAGTTGTCTTCATGGAGTTTTTAAGGTAGGCACATGACGTCCACGCGTTCTTGAGGAATAGAAAGAAACCCGCCCTCAATTTTCCATTGGGACTGGGAATATATACATGCAGAACAACAGCAGATGCTAAAACCATGGGAGATGAGTTAGACAAACTTGGTCTCAAGCCTTACAGCGAGAGACGATCGTATGATCCTCATGGCGTCTACGCTGGCCGACTTGAGAAAAACTATGCTCACATATCCGCCCTTGAAGATTTTTGGGCCAATTGTATAGATGAGTTTGAGGTGCGGAGGCGTAGTTACAGTAGGCTCACTCTTCACCAGATGAAAGACTGCCTATCAGAGGATATCGAAGGATTGTCAGATGATGATGAGGATGTGTTACTCCCAATGTATGCCCAGAAGAGAACTGAAGATCAGCCCCTTCCTCAAGTCAACTGGGCTAATAAGGAATCCCTCTCAGCCGAAGAAAGGACGAGGCAAGTCCTTGAACATAGCAAGGTCTTCCTAGTTCTCAAAAGGAAGAAATCCATACCAGCAGCAGAGCCGCCAAGGGTACAGTCATCACTTCCCTCCTCTTCCAGAGCACAATAAAAAGGGAAAGGCGTAAGTCAGTCTCAAGATGGTGTGAAGGGCAGCAGGTCAACCAAAAATGTAAGGAGGCTAGACTTCTCAGGTATAATCATACAGGAGCCATCAACGATTGAAACATAAGCTCCTCTAGAAGAGCCTATACCTCAAAAGGAGACAGAAGAAGCGCCCTTAGCACATGATTCTATACCACTGACAGGGTCTTCACCAATCCATATTGACCTAGATATTGAAGATGATGAAGAAATTGCAATTGTACCTCCTAAGGAAGTTAGTAAAGACGCTACCGTGTCTTGGCTTGAGAGCTCCTTGGGAAGGGTAAGAAGAAGACCTTCGTATCAGGTGAATTTTGATGACCTTGATAACATCTATCAGGAACCTCCTAAGAAGAAAGCAAAGAAGCAAGTTCACTTTGATAGGAATCCTGATGGTGAGATAGTCATGGAGACTGCAATACCCCCAGAGGACAAGAACAGAGATGAACTTGATATGGATGACATCGTGATGGTCAAGGCTAATCTTGGTAAAAATACCAAACATGTGGATGTCAGTTTGTTCAAAGTTGTGTCTGAAAGCCTTCAAGAAAGAGTGCTCAAGGATGGAGAAGACAAAGCAGCCCTCAAAGTTGAAATACGACAACTCAAGCTCTTCATTTCAAACCTTGTCCAGGGTACTTCACAGGCCACTCAGTTGCTGCCCCATGTTTTAGAGACACCAGCTAATCATCATCAGTTGAGACAGCTGGTCATTTATGGGAAGGAAACTCAAGAATGGATTGAGAGTTTCATTGTTAGAGGAAGGGAGATCTTAACACAGGTGTTTCAGTTGAGAGACAACGCTCATGAGCTGCGTCAAGGTATTCAAGGGTTTGAACAGTCAATGGCAGAGGTAAAACCAAGGCATGAAATCATCATTGCTGATTTAGATACAGCCTATGGTTCAGTGGTCTTAAAAGAACACAAGAGGTAGGTCCTTGCTTGGAGAGAGCGTCATGTCTTCAAGGTCAAAACCTACGAGAGGATATCTGAGGATTTTATTTCCTACAGACAAAGGTTGATCGAAGCTCTTTTTTTCATCAATGAGTTTGTCACAGAGATTCCTTCTCGGTACAGTCTTGAAGATGGTTCCTACGTCGGGCTTGATGAAGTGCAAACTCAATTTCAAAGTGTTGTTCATAGCTGCGATAGCAACAATTCAGTTGGTGGCAAAATGAGTCACCTTGCCATGATGTTAGCAAGATTTGAAAAAGCGGCCAATGAGGTCGAAGATTTCCTAAGATCAATTGCAGATGGAGAGGATATCTTAGAAAAGCGCAACTTTGCTATTGATGGTATAGATGCACCGAATCGGGACACAATTTCCAGCTTTCTAGCAGATGTGATTGAAATCTAAAGCTGCTTTCTTCTAGAAGCTTTCTTCCAGCTTTCTTTCTATTCTCAGAACAATTCTTATCCATTCTTTGAGAAGAGAAAGAAGATAAATTGTAATAGTTGGCATTTCCAGCTTTTCCTGCTTTCTTAGGTATTAGTTGTTATCTTCTTTCTAGATTTAGAAATAAAGCTTGTTTGCTAAGAAAGCCCTAGATTGTAAAAGCAAGGAGATTTTAGGGTTCCCTACTCCTCTGCTTGCCTATAAATAAGAGTCTTTGCTGATTAGTTTTCTTTAACCATGCTAGTGATAACAAAACGCTTAGCCTAAGTGCCTTCTATTTGTTATTCAGTGTTGTTCAATTGTTTTATGATAGCGAATTGTTGAGTCTCTTTTAGCCAACAAGTAGTTATTGTAATTGTTGTTCCTATTGTGTAAGAACAAATTTTGCAAGCCTCTTTAGCTGCAAGCTCTTGTTCTAGGCATGTGTTTAGTAGATTTTGTTCCAGAAGTTTGAGAAATAAAATCATGAGCCTCCTTTGCCTTGGTATAATGTCTCAGATTTTCGTTATATGTGTTATGCTTTTGTGATCTTAATTTCAGTTTGCATTGAAGTGTGTAGATGTATGTTGAGAAAGAGTTCTCTTAAGCCTTTGTTAGAGAATCAACCTTGTTCATTTCTAATTATCTTACTATGTGTATTACTTGAGATATTAGAAACGTCTTTAGCTTAAGTTAGTCATAGTTGGAATTCTTAAATTGGAAAATCTCAGCTGCGGCGTTTGTGTTTTATAAACCTTGTGCTCTAGCTGAAACAAAAAGATAGGCGAATTAGATTTAATTTACTTTCTTTTACCCCATCAGCAAGAGGGAGATTCCCCTCCATATTTGAAGAGCAGTTTTACTATGCATAGCTGTCTGTTTCAAATACGCATTCCAGAGGTGCGAATTTAAACGCCAACAAATTGTAATATTAAATTATAATGTTACATTTTATTTAGTTTGCACCAAATATTTTAACTATCCCAAAAAGTGCATTCATGTTGGGGAATTATGAAATATCCCCCTTAGTTTTTTCAAATTTTCTCACATAAAATTTCACCCGTTAGCGTTAGCCCAATGTAATAATCAGCAAACTGAATGCAACCCTTCACTTTCTGATCACCTAGATCCCGGAATGAGCAAGGTGAGAGCATACGGTGCAAGGGGATCTGAATATAATTTCAATGTTGGAAGTACAAGTAAACTATTGGCGGCAAGCCATCCAATAGAGAAAGGAAATACTTGATGGCATAGTCAGCCACTTCCACTTTTCAATGGGCTACAAAAAAGTAAAGTAAAGCAATGAACTTGGCGGCATAGCCAACCACTCCCGCTTTTTAGCAGGTAACAAGAAAAGTAAAGCAACTCGACCACTTATTCAGCGGGAGTGAAGGACAATAAAATTGAGAAGTAGAAGGCTGATTGGTACTACCAAATCAACATTACAATGATTATCAAATACATGTAAAATATGATATGAGCTACTCAAATGAAAGCTTATTACAATATAAATCAGTCCTTGCTTCAATGTACCATAAGGCAACATAAAACAAACAAATACTAAGAATATACCAGGTCTGATATGAAGGGGCAGCAATCTGATTTTCTGCACAGCGAACCTGATACATCAACTCGCACACTGTCAAATGCTCATAACTCTCTAACCACACCTCTGAATCACCTCAAATTTGTTGCAAATGATGCCTAAGAGTTGGGCATCCAAGTCCTAGCAAACAACTTCCACAAACCAGCTCAGAAATCTCAAGCATGCATCCCAATGCACCTGCTGCAAATGGTACGACCTCCCTAACTGGTCGACCTCATGCCAAAAATCAGATTCTCATCTAAAAATCACCCAAACTGGAGCAAGGGGGCGCCCCAATGAGAGGAAAACTCAACAACAATACCCACAAAAATATCTCAACTCCTCAGAATGACGCAAGTTAAAACGTGGGTCAGCTAGGTTTGTTTTGAACTCAAACTCCAACAGCAAGAGAACACACCAAAATAATTACTAAAAAACATCAAAGCTACTCAAAACTGAATCAAGAAGCTCCATATGCAACCTCTGAATGAAGAAGCACCCAATATTCAACTAGGAGTTATCTTCCAAACTCGAAACTGATGAAGAACTAGGAGGTGTACCAACCTCGAAGCAAGAGTTTGAAATGAATTCAACAACACTTCGTTATGATAAAAATGAGATAGCCAAATGAGAGGAAGAGGGGCTCTATTTATAAGTTTCAATCCCCAAAAATTCAAATCCTCAATTCCCTCCAAAATGGGATGCCCAAATGAGGAGAATAAAATATTCATTTAAAAGCCTTTTGACCATTCAATCTTGGCATCCAACTTCACTTAGCAAAATAAACTTTATAAAATGCAAATATTTCTCCATTTTGGACAACCACAAGAGAGACCACACTTTAAAAACAACTTAAGTCATAAGCCTAGGCGTGGGGGGCCAAAACACACATTAGAAATAGTATTACTTAAGTTATCAACTTTCCTTTTCTGACTCCAAGAAAGTTGGAGAAGCCTCTACCAAGACTGCACTACCAAGAATAGTAACTGAGTGTTGAACTAATACCAAAACACACTACCAAAAATAGCATACTGCTAAAAATAGTGACTCCAAACACTGTTTGAGCACATTCTAGATAGCCGTCATAACTTACTACAAATAGTTAGTCCGGAAATGGTCATTGATCAAAATGCATGTGACACCCCCTAAAACTCTCTGAAAAACCTAGAAAGACCCAAAAAACATACTAGCAAACTCCCACATCCATCCCTTGAAAACTCAAAAAGATACCTCCTAGAAAATAGGAAACTCTAATTCTGCCTCCGACTAGCCTACGGGACTTTGTAAATAAGCTAACAACCACTAAAAAGCATAGGACTAAAAAAGGGCCATTACAAATTAATGTATTATATTTTTCAAACATTTGTAAAGCATAGAATTGGAAGGTTAACAATCATGGAGGGAAAATGAAAAGACACCTTACTTGTATATTGTAATTATGAGCATTGTACACTGACTTTTTGGAAATTTTGCAAAACTTGTAGAGAATAATGAGACTTTGTGTTTTTTGGAGAATAACAATTTTGCATCTTCGTATGTTGGTGTAGAATCTTATTTTCTGAATTTTTACTTGTGAATTTGTATGTGCTAAAAGGGTTGTTATAATCTATTTTGTTTCCCTTTATAGGATTAAATCAAACTTTGATCTTAATTCAATTTAATTCACACATTTGCATTTCCAACATTTCTTTTCTTTAGTTTTCAGCATGTTAAAACCCTACCCACAAATAATTTGTATAAATTGTAAATATGGTATGGTGTACATATAGTGTCATGTGTTTAGCTTGTTTTGTTTTTGGTTTTCAATAAAGGAAGCCTTACCCTTTTTGAGGAGGGATTTTTACTCCAAATCTATTGGAAATTGATAAATACCAAATTTCCTGTGTTACCAATCCTTTCCTTGTAGGAACTAGGTCCAGGTCCAATCTGACCTGAGTTTGGGTCCAGATGTGGTTCGCCTGCAAGTCCGAACAGGGTCCCGCCATTCCTCGACAAATCAGTCCCAAGCAAACCCAGGGTGAATTTGGTGGGTATCTTCATCTAGCTGACAAATTTTCCCAATTTTTAACATTTTTTTGACTTTTTCTTTTTAGCCAAAAAGTGCAATTTGCCCCCCAAACCCTAAAATGGGGTATAGAAGACATCTAAAAGAAAAAAAAAAAAAACTCATTTCTCATATTGTGAATGAAAAACAAAATATTTATCCTTCATTGTTGAACCTTTTTGTTTGCTTGCCATTGCACGAATAAAGTCGATGATTGATCAATGAACATTCCAAGTTGGTTGTTTTGCTACACCTACGCATTTGCAAGAGTTCATTTGTTGCCAAGGAGAAAGTAGAGGAAGAGTTCTTCAAAAGAGGTAGGTTTTTTGTCATGTCCCCGAAATCTCAAACCCTAACGTTGAAATACAATTGAATAAACAAAATGAATAACAATATAAATATCGAAAATAAATACTAATTTAATGTTATTATAATTATCATAAGAAAACATTAATATAAAAATATATAAAATAAAATAATATCAAGTATAAAATTACAAATATTAAGCAGTCACTATAATATTTTAATATAAAATATTATGAGAGACATTACAGCAGAATGCCCGAACTGTTCTCAGTCTGCGATTCAAGCCCGACTCATAGCTTTTACACTTTGCTTAATAAATCCCGACTCCTAATGGTAGCGGAATCCTATGGAAAGGATGGCAAATAATATCTGGCTATATTTCGCCCAATAATTTTACTCCCTACAAAGTATGACATCAAGCTCATTGTATTCCCAATCTCTACATTAATCTCCTTGTGACAGGAAGTTGCAATCACTACAATATGGCATGAAAATGGCGGATAAATACTCGTTTGCTATTCTCTTTTGTCTTTATCAGAGGATGGTGATTCTTTGAGTCAAAGATATAACATACCCATAGGCCTTCATTCAACAAACAAAAATATATGGGGAATGATTCCAACGAATATCCATAAGATTGTGAGTACTGAGTCCTATAATAAGATGTGGTTTACTCCAATGTCTAGACTATACGGAATATGAATAGCAATAATACGATTGAATGAATAATAGATTAAATGGTCTCAACCCGATATTGGGTGCTTAGTGTGAATAGAAATGTTGATCAAGGAGATGTCCGCCCGTTAATTGTTTATTCTGAGAGTCGCCAACATAGATATCAACCAATAAATTTAATAATGCAACTAATATCATTGTAATCGCGCAGATAGGAATAATGTTTGATTGAAGTTAACTCTGAGTAAATATCAATATGAATCGCAACTACAGAATAGAGTCATCTCCACATTATAAGTGCCAAAATAATGAATGATATAAGCACTTAATTAATTAATAATATTAAAGTATGGTTTTTCTTCAAGAAGGCAGCAATGGATTTTAGGAAAGGACGCGACCAAGAATAGAAAGATGCAATCTTTCCCAAACATAGATATAGATGAAATAAACCAGTCATGAGGGGATCATTAGGAGGAGAAAAACATTTTTTTCAGAAATAGAGGACTTTCAGAACAGCAGCAGCAGCAATACAATCTGTGACTGAATGTAAAGCCATTTAATATGCATCGGAAGAAGTCTGGAATACAAGGAGAAGATTATAATCAGAAGCTAAGTAATATCTATGGAATTCGCAGACTTATTTTTATTATTGAATCCCCTTAGGTGGAATCGCTCTATATGAGCAGGAAGTTAGAATGTGGAAGTATATATTTCAAAGACATAAATCGGGGAATAGTTTTGAAAAGAGAATTCATCCTCTATAACAGATAGAGAGAAGAGTAGGAGATAGGCCGAGTTATCCAACAATGATGCATATATACTCATATAAGATATAGAATGGAATAGAATGAAGAAAAAGATAAGAAATAAATGTGGCTGCACACCCTCAGAAGAACATATTCTGAAACAGCAAATTAATCTATAGAATATTATCCAAAATCAGAGCATCGTAGCCGGGGAAGCTAGCAGATCGAATCAAAGCTGGAAGAGAGGCTTTGCAAACCAGGATTCAAATAAGTATTTCATAAATCCATATAATAAGCTTAGTAAATATAAGGATACAAATAAGTAATTTGGTATTTCAATAATCACTTATGAATGAAGGATTTAAATATGATGAAATTCATATTATAAGTATATATATCTAGATCTGTTGATATATATATATATATATGAAACTATTGTAGATTGACAAATAGAATTAATGATGTATATATATATATATTCGTATAAGATATAGATGGATATTATTGACGATTGATATGCATTATTCTCGATTATGCAATAATGATGCGTACAGTAATTGTTGAGCCTTATAGGTAATAATGACTCTTTCATATAATCATCGCGGGGGATAAGGGAGTCATATCGAGTTACAGTGAATACATCTGAAGGAAGTCCAATATAGTGTGATGATCAGAGGTAAGTATCCTCAGCATTGAAGGTGATGTAATCAATCCAAGTTACTGTGGACAGCAGGTTACAGTATAGTATCTAACCCTTACCTTATCAACTTAAATAGCAGTGAATGCTTATAACACTCTGATTTGTGTTGAATTGTGAATTCGATTAAATATAATAGGTGAATGCATAGAGAGATTAAATGGATATTTATATGTCAATATGTTGAGTTCATCTATACAGCATAAGTGATTGACAAACATCTTGAGTAGATATAAAGGGATATTATTTACCAAAGTCCAATAATTATGCTTGCAGCAATTATTGCTTATCATAAGCTATTATGACCTTACTACGAGAATAGACTTCGGGCCAAAATTCCCTTTCGCTAGCACTCTAAGGATAGGGAGTTTGTGGAGGGAAAGGCTGGTAAATCAGTCCATTGATGGACGGTCCCAAGACAGGTAGGAAACCTTGAGGGATTCCAATTAGAGACCGTGCACTCGCCCTTGGCACAGTAAATCTACCATCCAAAGAGGTTAGGAAAGAGGAAACAAAGCGACGATCTATTTCGATCGGGAGTAATAAGTCATATCAGGTTATGATGTGTTTTATGCACTAGATAATAATGCCTTTATCGTATTCTTAAAATGTTCAATCTGGAATTGTCTAATTTGAATTAAGGTACTATGTGTATTTGTTGGTAATGCATGATGTATGCAGGCCCTCAGGGCAAATTACATGTGCAAAATTAAGTGTTGGTAAATACAAATTCTTGACCCTAACTTGTGCATTTTATGTCTCTAATAAGGGGACATTACATTTTTTATGTTTTTGGTTTTTTTTTCCTATGTTTTTTTACAAATGAACTCTCTTGTTTTCTTTTTAATTTTTTGTTTTGTATTCATTCTTCTAGGTATCTATAACAAATGTTTAATTTTTTTAAATGAATTAAGTTGTATTTATATATTTTTGTTTTCATTTGTTTCAATTCTTTGAATGTGTTGTTTATTGAACTTGTTGTCTTAGGTATTACAATGGCATCCAGTTTTAGCTCTGTGAGCCGACCCCACTTCAAAACAAACCCAAACTCTCCCCTTTCGAAATATGTTGAAATGGTAAAGCAACTTCCAGGTGGTGGGGGTTACATTTGGACTTGTACTGAATGTAATGTTAGATATTTGAGCTCATACAGTCGAGTGAAAAGCTATTTGTGCAAGATCCCTGGACAAGGCATCAGATTTTGTGTAAGAACCCATGCCAAAAATCTATGCCAATTTTTGCATTCTTTTACTTTTGTCAAACAGTTTGCACATATGCTGATCTGGTTTGCTTCAACTTATTTTGAAGAAATATTATCATACTCTGTGCAATCTCATATTTTAAACAGTACTCACATCCATTTATATTGCATAGAAAACACATCTAATGGAGAGTTTATAAATTTGTATATTGCTGATATAGGAAGTTACACTCAGAAATAGCATACAGCAAAATTATTTTAAATAAACCACAATAATCACAGTCCTCAATGGCTGACCTATACAGTAGACCAGTCAAACTCCAATCAGCATTCACTTAATACTTTAACTCCTCTCACTAGCTTGGGTGAACACTCCAAATTTGGTGCAACAGTCCTTAAGGAAATACAGCGGCATATATATAAGGTGCGGCTGTGCCTATAATGGAGGGGACTTGGACGGCCCACATAGACCTGGGAAATGGCACTTCAACTATTTCTAATCAACTTGACCACCTTTGACTTTCAAATGCAGTGTCAACTTCATCTTATTCCTACGCCTTTCACAACTATAGCGGCTAGTAATGGGTTTACGGCTTCCCTTAGGAAATGCATCCTCCTTCCATAGTCATCGGCTCTTCCTTATAGAGATAGGAAATGGTACAGCTCATAATTAATAATGGTATGGCTGGGAGGGGCAGCAATAAAATTATAAAATATATCATTCATTCCATTTTGCAAACCCCTCTAAAATTTAACTCTAATATTTCATTGAATTCTTCCACTTGTGAAAATATTGAGATAATTTGTCCTGCCTACAAGACCTCACAAATTATTAAAGCATTTGATCCAAATGTAAAACCTGTGTGATTCCACCTGCAATCAGCTAAGGAAGATATCTTACTACCGAAACTGATTTGCCTATGGGTTTTCGTCCTAGGGTTTTGCTCTACAAGAAGCTCTCAAAATCCACAATAGAGACATAAAACCAAGCATGAATAAATGAGCTCCCAATTTCACTTTTATATTTTCCCTAGATGACCTTTTAAATTCCCACTTAAAATATTTCATTAAGCTCAATAATAAAGTGACTTTTTAATATTTCTTTTAATTTTCACTTAAGTAAATTTATTAAGTTAATTATGTAATGTCCCCATTTTAGCTATACGCCCTTCAGTGAATGATAGCCTATTTCCGGAAGCCCGTAGGCTTGTCAGAGGTAAAATTAGGATTTCTTATCTTGTAGGGGTTCTAAAGTTTTTTTTAAGGTTTGCACGTTAGAATTTCTGATGCATGTCTGGTGGAGTTTTCTGGGTTTTTGGAGAGGTTTGGAATGGTGTGACATGCATCTCCATTTGGCAACCTTTTCCGAAACTTGTTATTTTTAGTCAGCACATTGGAGTTCTGAGTTTTGGATTGCAGATTCTTTCTGCGTTTTCAGAGAGCTTCGTAGTGGTATGACATACAAAGGCATTGGGCAACTTTTCAGAATTTACTATTTTTAGTAATTTCTATTTCTGGCAGTGCCATCTTGGGCAGTAGCATCAGCAGTCAACTCAATTTCTATTTCGGGCAGTGCAGTTTGGAGCACAATTGGCTTTTAGCATTTTGAGGCTCATTTTGGTGAAATGATTTATTTTAAGTCATTAATGTTTTAAAATTCATTTTAGGCCCCATGGCCTAGATTAATGACTTAATGTTGTTTTAAAAGGGGGCCATTAAGGGAGGACGCCTCATAAAGGAATTCAACAAATTAAACATTTAAATATTTAATATTTCCCTAAGGAAACTTGGACGCCAAAATGAAGAGGAGAAAAAGGTGAATTAAATGTTTTAAAAATTAAATTATTGCAAAAGTAAAATGGGCATCCCTTTTGGAGGAAGATGGAAAGCCAACAGTCATCTTCAATTCTATAAAAGCAAACCATTGCTCATTCATTTCTCATCTTTGGAAAATTATATTGAAATGCTAATGGATTGAATTCAGAACCCGGCTAAGGGGAAGCTTAGCAATTCTACTCCATTCTTCGGGCCTGAAACTATGATTCCCTAGATGGTTGATTGAGAGTGTGCTTCATCCAGAAGTACATAATTGAATTTCATTGCAGGAGATATTGAAGAATTTTGTGTTTTTTTCAGTTTCGAGTTGCTGGTTCAGCAATGGCTGAAGTAGAAATTCATTTACAGCTCCTTTAATAAATTTTATTTGCTTGTGGGTATTTTACCTTTCTATCTCAATGCCCTAGGCGACCCTCTCCCTACAATATCAGATTTTATAATGGATTTGTTGATTTTATCTTGCAAGTTCGCCCTCTAGGGAGGCCATACCTTGCTGGGATCATCTTGGAGTTCGTGCATAATTGATATTCAAGCTTTGATGCAGTTTTAGAGAAAGAATTTGGGCGCCATCCTCCTAGAAAGCTTTTGCAAGTTGTTTCAGTTCATTTGGAGGTATTTTGAAAGTATTGTGAGCATTTTAGTGGTTTACAATTTGTTGGTTAGACATTTTCAGTTTGCTGGTTATTGTTATCAAATTTCTAAAAGTTCAGATTTTGGCTTGTAATTCTGTATTTGTGAAAATTAGAAGTTGGAAGAATCAACCTTCAAGTATTTGCATTGATTTTATCATTGTAACAATTGTAAATTGCAGATTTATTTCATTGTAAGGCAATGAATTATTAGTACTAATCCAGTCATTATTATTGTTGCATTTACTTGTGAATTTTAATGCAAATACATTAAGCCCTAGATGGTTTACCGCCAGTGTAGAGGAAAATAATATTGTATATACATCTTTCAACCACTATTCAAGTGGCGAATTCCCACTGTTGAGTGGATGCTCGTTAAGTGGATGAATTGTTTGAAATTGTGATGTTTTCCCCCCACTGAATAAGTGGTAGTGTGGAAATTCTTTATGGCTGGATCACTGCCTACTTGCATTCAATTGTAATTCAATTTTCAGTTGTAATTTAGTTTCCTCCGCCATATGCTATCACCTCGCCTTCTAAAGGATCTTGGTGAACATTCTTGGCGTAGAGTACATTTAGTTTGATTATCTTTTGGAAGCTAACGCTAATCAATTGGTGTAGTGCTGGTTTGTGTTGTGAAAATTCCAAGAAAAAATATTTTAGTGGGTATCAGTGCAGAAGATTCTATCATCCTGTGGATCAGTGCTTCAGTATAGGCAGATGAGTGACAGTGATCTCCGATATTACACCCAAAGTCAACAGATTCTAGTTTAGCTCCTTGTGGTATCCAGAAGTTGGTAGTTAGGCATGGCTAATGAAGAAGAGATGAAGTTGGCAGAGACTCTCTATATGGCTGGAAAAAACTTGACAAAGAATTTCAATCAAGGGAAAATGAAGAGAACATTCTCCATTTATTAGAACAATGTTTGAGACAAGTGAAGTCACCACCTTCAGAGGAAATACAGTTGGCGTTAGCACCTGCAATGACTCTTTTGAATCATCCCTATTGGCTGGGGCATCCAGATGAAGAAACCAAGCTGTTGATTTCTTCTTGCTTCATGGAGATGATAAGAATTATGATTCCCCAGATGCCCTATGATGTTGAAACCATGAAGATCATATTAAATATGATAGTGGAGGGTTTTCAAGATTTGGATGAAACTGGAAGTATGTAATGAGCCGACCCAATTTTTTCAAATTTTCAACGAACACACCAGCACAATAAGCACCCGTTAAGGTTAGCTTAAACCAAAACCAACAATTGGAAAGTAACTCTTTGCCAAGAATGCGCACTCAATCTCGAGATGAGAATGATGCTGTCATATGGCAAGAGGGTTGTCAATAACGTCTTGAAGTATTACAATGCTGAAAGTAAACTTAACGCCAAGAATGTGCTCTCCAACCCAAGGTGGGAATGGCGCTACCATATGGCGGAGGTACTATGAAAAGTAATGCAATGCTGGAAAGTAAACTCAACACCAAGCATGTGCACTCCAACCCAAGAAGGGAATGGCGCTATCATATGGTGGAGAATCTATTGATAACAATGCAATGTTGAAAGTAACTCAATCATCAAGCATGTGCACTCCAAGCCCAAGGTGAGCAAGGTGCTATCATATGATGATGAGGATCTATGCAATACAATGAAAGACTAAGCGGGACCAGTCTCTTCCACAACCGTGGGAATTACAATAGAATGAGCAAAGACTAGTCTCTTCCACTAACGTGGAAAAATATGAAATTGCAAGAATTAAAATAGCTGAACAGTACTACTGTAGCAGCCTTACAATATGAGTTTCTCCTGCAAATATCATTGTATTTGAAATGTCTCAATGCTGCAATGAAGTATTATATCTCTCCTATCATCAAATGACTCAACCCACACAAAACCCAACCCAAAAGATAAACTTCTACAATTTGATTTTGACAGACCAACAACTGAAAATGCACAAACCAGCAACTACAAAACTCACTAGAATGCTCGTAGCTTCCTCAAAACTACTCCAAATGACGTGAGACCAAGTGCAATGAACTCCTAGGAAGATGGCGATCAAGTTAGGACCGAGAAATGACTGCAACAACCACTCAATGAATTATCTAAACATTTTCCAGGCATGACGAAGTAGTCTCAAGAAGAGCGCCCAGGGATGACAATGACATATGCAAACTACCCTGAACAATATAAAATTTATTCTATGACTTATGAATAAAAACTACTTTCAACTATGAATGGACCAGCAACTCAAAAACTATCAAAACTACAAGAAACTCAAATACAATGTGCTCAATCTGCTCTCAAGAGTCAAGAACAGCCATCATCTTAGCTAGTTGCTATCTTTCAAGCAAGAAACTAAGCCAAAGCTAGGAGGTATGCATTCCTCGAAGCAACTCACTCACCATTCCGGCAGCATAACAATGTAGTAGACAAGAGATGATCAAAATGAAGACCCAACCTCTCCTTATATAGCTTTTGATAAGAACTTCTAGAAGCCTCCAGAAAGTGCGACCAAATTAATTGAATTTCAAATCCACATTTCCACTTGTATTTGTATTTTATTTAATCTTCAATTATCTCCTTCCTTGGCCGTCCAAACATGAGGAGATTAATTTATTTTAATAAAATAAACTCTTCCTCCAAAAAGGCGTCCACTTCCTCAAGCATTATTTTTGACCTTAGAAATATTTAAAATAGCCTCCTGATGAGACGTCCACCCCTCAAGACCCCCTTTTTAAAACAACTTAAAGTCATACTGCTAGGCCAAGGGGTTAATGTGAAAATATAACATTATTTTAATTAAAATAACTTATCTCACCAAAAATGCATCAAAAGGCCAAGAATCAACAATACCAACTAAACGGCCTGAAGAGGAAAGCTTGCTGAACTAATGCCAACTGAACTACTGCCAAAAATAGAATTTACTAAAAATAGTAAATTTAGAAAGTTGCTCGGATCAAGGTGCATGTGATACCATTGTGAAGCTTTCTGAAAATCCAGAAAGAATCCGCAATCCAAAATCCCAAACTCCAAGATGCAAACCCCAGAATCTTCAGAAGAAACCATCGAGTAGCCGGAAACCCTAATTCTACCACTGACTAGCCTACAGCACACCGGGGATAGGCTATCAATCACTTGAAAGTGTAGTGCTAAAAATGGGGACATTACAAAGTAGTTTGTTTCCAAGAAAAGTTGTTTTAAAGACATTTTCAGAAGTAAGAACTTGCATCCTTCTGATAGAATTGGAGATGGAAAATCAAATTTACCATTTGTTTAATTATCTCTTCACTTCGACTTGGAGTGAGCAGGAAGAGGGGGTGTTTGCAGCTGTTAAGAATGTTCTAATTGACACCATCAAAGAAGCTGATTCTCTTCCTGAAAGTGTCCAATCCCTTCTCGAGAATGCCCATGAACGTGAAGAGCAGATTTCTCCCACTGCTGATTTGTTAGTTAATGAAATTTTCAATCAGTGTGAAGAAAAGTTGAAACCATTTTTGAAGAAGACTGTTGAAAACAAAGAGGAGATTTATGAAGTTGAAGAGGAAAGTTGGAATCTATTTGAATTCAATGCAAAAGTTCAAGGGGTATCTACGGATTTTCTCTCGTCCATGTATTCAACAAAAGAAAGCCATATGCCCACAGTAGTTCTTGAAACACACAAAGAATTCAGGCATGCTATAGAAGAATGTAATGTGACTAAAGAAGCCACAAGTGCATATCCAAATGAACGAGTAGTTCAATTAGAAGAAGATACTTGTTTAACCAGTGAGTTGCTTCTTCACAATTGCGGGGAATGTTGGTTTGAAAAACCAGCCAATGAGAAGAAAGAGATAGAGGAAGCAGTAATCTCTTCCCACTTCAAAGCTGATTTGACCCACTCCTTTGAATCATGTGTAGAAGACATGGAAGGTGAAGATTCTAGTAGTTATAAGGCAGATTTTGTTACGACCCAATTCGGCGTAAATTAAAAACTTTCCAATTCTCACTAAAAACATGTAAAAGTAACATCTAACAAAGATAATACAATAAAATTTCTTCCTTTCTTTATTGATAAGCACGTACAAGTTACAATATGTTTCCTCATGATTTTCATTTTCATTGCAAATACAAATCAGAGTTAAATAGTAATACAGTTACATACATAGCTCATAAGCTTTGCACAAATAGAAGTAAGAAGGTCCGTGAACTGGCCCTTCAAATCTTGGTACATCGCCGCTTCGTGGAGGAGAAACATCACTGGCGCCAACCACGGACTTATAATGCGGTCCCCCGATGATCATTTTGCAATGAACGGCCCTCCCTTCGAAGAAGAGATTGGTAGGGTACCCTTTAACGATTACTAACCGAGCATAGTGCTGTGTCCTACTCAACTAGAACCTTGCTATTTCACAATCTCGATCTAGTACTCGGATCACAATGAACTGACAGTGTAGTCTCAACTATCTCACATCTAGGTGGATGTCGTACCTTTCACTACTTTGGCCAAAGTATTCTCATTCAGTACTTCGAATGAAGGTCATCTATCATAAACACTACTCAGGGCCGATTTGACTTAAGGCTTCCTTACTCTACGCATAGGTTTGTCTTTCAATGGGTGAATCCGTCATCCCAGACATCCTACAATCATACGAACCTACTAGAAATGAAAACAGTATTCAAGTGTCTTGTATCAATTCTCCTAACTAGGAATTCTTTATCCTAGGAGTACAGTACTTGTCTCAGTTATCCTAATAACTTAAGCTAAAAGACTTCACTTGATTCTGCCATCATCTCGATCCTAGTAGATAAATAATACGTCTATGTAGAAACCCCTGTTTCCCCCTAACACTGAATCTGACTGTAGTTTGAGTTTTTTCTGACGTTTTAGGGTTTTGCAATTTTTTTGTGTTTTTGATGCAATACTTGAAAAGTACGATTTTGGCAATAATTTGAAATAAATTCAATAAAAATAAAATAGCTCTGGAATTGAATGAATAAGGACGCCAGTATCTTTATTTGACTTTCTCAACTGATTACACAAATACCCAGATACATGCAATGAGCAAAAACAATGAATTTTAATATGAAAAGAACCTGGTATTTGCTGCTAATGAGGTACAGAATTGTACGGCTTCAATACATACTCCTCTTCTCCCACTGCCTGATGTCTGCAGAGGACTCCAGCAAGGTTGGCGCCTCAAATGAAGAAGGTTTGATGCACAATAAAGAGGCGTTTCTTTTAGGAAGAAGAAACACGTGTTTTGGAGGAGGTACGGCTTGACTGAAATGTACGGCCTGGTGAAGTACAGCAGCAATAAATATTGGTACGGCCTCCTCAAATCAATATCTATGTCCTTGAATATGATGCGCCCCAGTTGATAGATGAACTCTGAATACAGAACACTGAAGAAACTCTGTCAATGGACAATCTCTGAAGCTCTGTAGTTTTCTCTGAATAAGAAAACCTCTGTGGCAATAAATCAAGTGGTATTCCACACTCTCTGAATTGCTTTCCGTTGGAGATGGCTCGTTCCCCAAGGCAAACGAACATGAAACCCTAAGTCTCAGGCTCAGACCAAAATTGATCAGTTTCAAAACTCAATAATCACATAATGGCACAAATCCCAATGCAAAACCCTCTTAAGGCTGAAAAGTGCGATTTCCTTAAGAATAGGGTTTTCATTAAAATATTCATATTTTAATCTTTTTAATTCTCCATAGTTCTCAGCTGAATATTTTAATTTAAATCAAATGTGAAACTGGCCCCTTCTGATGATGGGCGCACCCCTCAAGGCAATCACTTAAGTTATAATTTAAAATTATAACTTTATAATATAAACATTAAATAATTAATATTTAATCAATATAATTAAATATTAATATTTCTCCCGTCACTTGTCCGCTTCCTGTTCCGTCTGATGCTGACGAACTCTGAAGTGATCCCTGATGCCGCCACAGCCAAACTGCTAAAAATAGCAGTGGTCCCACACTGCCTGCCAAGAACTGCTAAAAATAGCAATTCTGCAAATGACCTCCGATCGAGCCAGAACGAAATACAACTGATCAATCCCTGCTGACTAAAGCTGAGCCAAGCTCCGAGATGACCCCCTATCCAGTCCATCAGCCTCTACGAGGTCAGATGATAGGCCAATCCTGTACTCCGAGAGATGTCACTGAGAAGGGGACATGACAGTCCGCCCCTCCTGAAATTGCTTGTCCTCAAGCAATCTCAATGCCGGATGCTGCAGAATCTCCTCGCTCTCCCATGTCGCATCCTCAACCGCAAATCTCTCCATTTTACCAGATATTCCCTGATAGTCCTCCGACGCAACTGTCTCTCCCTATACTCCAGGATGGACTCAGGTACTAGAATCAACTTACCCTCATCATCTAAGGGTGGTAACACTGCAGATGGTACCACACGATGACCCAACGCCTTCTTGAGGCGTGACACATGAAATACATTGTGTACCCTGCTCTCTGCTGGAAGCTCAAGCTCGTAAGCCACCTCGCCAACTCTCCTCAGGATCCTGAAAGGACCGTAATAGCGCGGCTTAAGCTTCTCTGACCCACTCTTCCTAAGAGTGGACTGACGGTAGGGCTGAAGCATGAGGTAAACCATATCACCAACCTCGAAATGCCTCTCCGTCCTCTTCTGATCTGCATATTGCTTCTGCTGATTCTCGGTGGCCTTTGCAATATTCTCCTAGAGCTCCCTCATAGTGTCCCCGACTCTCTCAAGAACCAACCTCCTCGCACTCGGGCCCCCCATCAAGCCGCCAATAAATGCATCAAGGAACCCCGGTTCATACCCATATAGCCATGAAGGGTGACATCTGAATGGTCATATGGAATGTCGAGTTGTAGCAATACTCACACAAATGTATCCATTTGACCCACGCCTTCTGCTGCCCTGCTATGTAGTTCCTGAGATATCTCTCCACCCACTTATTAACTATCTCTGTCTGCCCATCTGTCTGTGGATGGTAACTGGTGCTCGGTGTAAGCTCGGTCCCGCAAAGCCTGAAGATCTCCTGCCAGAAGTTACTCAGGAACCGGCTATCTCTGTCACTGACGATGCTCCGAGGCAACCCATGAAGTCTGAATATCTCTCGAAAGAACACCTCTGCCACCTGTGTAGCTGTGTGAGTCGTGGTGATCGGAAAGAAGTGGGCATACTTCGTAAGCCGATCCACAACCACGTATATGCAATCACGCCCTTGGGCTTTAGGCAAGCCCGCGATAAAATCCATCGACAGGCATTCCCACTTCCTGTCAGGAATCGGAGTAGGCTAGTAGTAAACGTAGGGTGAGTATTCTCACCCAGCGTTACCAATGGCGACAAACAGGGCACTCACGCACATACTGAAGAACATCTCTCTTGAGACCTTTCCACGTGAACCTCTCCCGTATCTGCCTGTAAGCCTTGAAGTAACCGGGATGTCCTGCTGTGGGAATATCATGAAAGGCCCTCATAACCATGTTCTTCACCTCAGAACCGGAAATCAGAAATATCCTGTGCTTGTAAATGATCAAATCATTCACAAGTGTGTACCTGGTATCCACTGCTAACCCCTCGACAATGCTGGAGGCCCAACTGTCCTTGGCATACTCTGCCACTATCAAATGCCTCCAATCCTCTGCAATCTGAACCATAGTGCCCAAGTACGGTCTCCGTGATAATGCATCTGCCACTACGTTCTGAGTACCTTTGATATATGAAATATCAAAGTCGTAAGCCTGCAGCTTGCTGACCCACTTCTGCTGTCTGTCGTTGAGATCTCGCTGCCCTAAAAAGTGCCTAAGACTGTTATGATCAGTCTTGATGCAAAACTTGCTGCCAACAAGATATTGCCTGAATTTAGCTAAGGCATGCATAATCGCGAGCATCTCCTTGTCGTATATGCTATACAACCTCTCGGGTCCTCTGAGCTTGCGGCTCTCATAGACTATCGGGTGCTTGTCCTGCATAAGCACCGCACCAATGCCCTCACCTGATGCATCACACTGAAGCTCAAACGGCTTCGTAAAGTCCGGCAGTGCCAAAACAAGGCAAGTGGTCATCAACTCTTTGAACTTCTCAAAACACTCCTGTGCTTCGGAAGTCCAAACAAACGCCCCCTTCTTCATCAAATCTGTCATCGGGGCTGCATGTCGTGAATAACCATTCACGAATCTGTGGAATCCCCTCTCCATTTGTCCATTCCTTCGGTGGGCCCCGATCCTTCCGAGATCCATCTTCCATCCACCCTTCCATTTAATTCCGGTCATCCCCCATCCGCCAATTCCTTCACCGGGAATCCACTCACTCCAAGATGCTCATCACGGAATCTCCTAAATGGGCAGTTAACTCCGCCAGAGTCCATTATATATCAGAATGTCATCGAAGAAAACCAACACAAACCTCCTCAGCGAAGAATGAAATACCCTGTTCATAGTAGACTGAAAGGTAGCTGGCGCGTTAGTGAGCCCAAATGGCATCACTACGAACTCGAAGTGCCCACAATGACATCCGAAGGCTGTCTTCTCTATGTCTGCTCCGCGGACTCTAATGCAGTGATAACCCGGCCAAGTAAATCAATCTTAAGTGAAATAACATGCCCCCTGAAGCTCATCAATCAACTCATCTATCCTCGGTATCGGGTATCTGTTTTTGATTGTCCTCTTATTCAGGACCCTGTAATCAATGCACATGCGCAACGTTCCATCCTTCTTCTTCACCAATACAACAGAAGAAGCGAACGGCGACTTACTAGGTCTAATGTGACCCATAGCCCATAACTCCTTTATGGTCTTCTCAATCTCATCCTTCAATCTTTTTGGATGTCTGTAAGGAGTTATCATGATGGGTTTTGCACCCTCTTCGAGCTCAATAATGTGCTCGATCCCTCTATCTGGAGGTCTACCTGGCGGAATATCACTGAACACCTTATCATGCTTGACTCTGATCTTCTGAATGTCTGGATGATACTCTGTCTTCTGCTGTCCCTCCTGTAAAGGTGCTAAATGACACTCGGCAGCCCACTCTACCATGTCATGACGCATGAGCCGCTCCATTCGGCGAAAGGAAATTGTTTTAAGGTCGCTGTCCCGTATTGCCTTAAGAATGTGAGTCTTCCCGTCGACCTCAAAACGTATTTCCATATCCTTGAGACGAAGTGTGACCTCCTCCAGTGAGTGCAACCACTTCATTCCCAATACTAAATCGATGTCTCCCATATTGACAACATAGTAATCTGCCTTGAACTCATAGTTGTTCAAGCGTAATGGAAGATCTCTAATCATGCGTTCGCATCTCAAAGTGTACCCATCCGCCACTTTGACTCTGATGCCCTCAAACTCCTCTGTGATAAGCCCTCGTTTCTCAACGAACCTAGCATCAATAAAATTATGTGTAGCTCCTGTATCCAATAGGGTAATGACCCTCTGACCTGCTAATACACCACGGAGCCGGAAAGAACCCTCCTGCTGAATGCTAGACAATCTGCCCTCCTGTATCTGAAGCTCGGGCTCTACCTCCACTCTATGCTCTGGAGTCTCTGTCTCTGACTCCTCTGAATGCTCAGGCTGCTCTGAATTTTCTGATTCGGAGTCTTCATAGTATGCCCACATAACACGATTCGCCTTGCCCTTAGGTCTTAGAGGGCAATCGTGATTGGCATCATACGGTCCCTTGCAGTAAAAGCATAACTTTTTTCTGCGAAGGTCATTCAGGGCCTCACGATCCAAGGGTGGGAAGGCTGATTTACCCTTCGAATCGTTTCTATAATCTGATTTGTTTTTGTTATAATCAGATTTATCATTGTTTTTACTAAAGCCCTTATTATCTCGGAACGATGAAGAACCTCTGGAGTTAAATTTATTTTCCGGGGCTGCGAACTCCATGTTACGTGCCTTCCTCATCGCCTCCTGTAGTGATGGAGGATCAAAGGCTTTTATCCAGCCTTTAAGTGGTTCAGTCAAACCCTCCATAAAGAGAACTACCAACCGCCTCTCAGATATGCTCGGAACCATGACGGAAAGTCTCTGAAAGTCGCTGATGTATGTCTCGAGATTGCCACTCTGCCTCAACTGTGCCAAATCCCTGAAGTAAGTCTCCGGATCCTTCCTATCAAATCTCTCAACCAGCCTATCTACGAACTCCTGATATGAAGTGATCCTATCATGATGTAGCGTCACCATACCGTGATGCCACCAGTCATAAGCTACTCCCTCGAGGTGCAGTGTAGCGTAACGGATAGCGTCTCTCTCAGCCATCGGACGCAAGGTAAGGAATGTATCAAGCTTGCTAATCCAAGCTTGGGCTGTCATCTTCCCACTGCCATCAAACATTACCAGATTCAACCTGTTAGTTGCATGTTTGAGGTCATTATTCTGCTGTCGGGGGCTCCAGTCCTGACGAGCCCTATTGTGTTCACGCCTCTGTGTGATAAAACGGTCAAAAGTGATCCGTTCTCTAACTGCAGGAGGTATCAACTCCCACTCCTCGTTTGCTGCCATAAGGTTATCAGCAAACAAATCATCCCGATCCTCCTCTGGCATAGCCTCATCGGGCTCCTGTCTCGTGAACGTAGGCCTTGTGGGCCTATCAGCTGTCCGTGACACTGTCCTAGGTGCTCTCCGTGACCCAGCATCACTCCTGTCATCGTCACGATGTGGTGACGGTCTCCTCGAAGTCCCTAATCTCTGTAGTGCCTGTGCTACCTGCTGTAATACATCGTCAGATCGACGTTGTCCTGCACGAAGATCTCTGAGTGTGAGTAAGACCTCAGCATCATCCTGATCTCGGTTGTTATGAGGGACATCTGTCCGAGGTATATCTGTTCTCTCAGCCCTATCATTTCTGTCAACCATGATTTCCGGCTGCCTGCTCAAACTGCGTTGCCTTTCAAGCAAGGCACGTCTGCTAGTGTAGTACCTGTATGTATCAATTTCCTCTGGTTGCATGTGATGGCCAAACCCTAGGATGGCAGAATCAAGCTCTGATACCACTGTAGAAACCCCTGTTTCCCCCTGACACTGCTTCTGATAGATTTTCAATGTTTTCTGACGTTTTTGGGTTTTTGCAATTTTTTTGTGTTTTTGATGCAATGATAGAAAGGTACGATTTTGCTAATAAATGGAAATAAATTCTCTAAAAATCAAATAGCTCGGGAAATACAACAATAACAACGCCAGTAACCTTTATTCAACTTTTCAAGTGATTACAATGATACCCAGAAGAAAGCAATGTATAAAAGAAGAATTTTTATTGGGAAAAGAACCTGGTTTTCTGGTACGGCTGAAGGTACAAATCCATACAGCAGAAATAAATGTGATCTCTTTCCTTCCTTCTGGCATGCATAGATTGATCAACTTGTATAGGCGCCTCCTTCAGAGCAAGCTGGAACCCTTATGATAGAGGCGTTGATTTTATTTGATGAAGTCGACTTTATGACAGAAGTACGGCCCTGACAGAGGTACGGCCTGTCAGAAATCAGAAATAAATATGGTACGGCCTCTTCCAAATCACTGTCTGGTGCTCTGTAACTGGTACGCCAAGTTATTTGATGGTCTCTGAATGCAATCAACTGACAACAACTGAAGATGTGAATTTCTCTGAAGCTCTGTAGTTTTCTCTGAACAAGAAAACCTCTGTAGGCAATAGATCAAGTGATATTGCACACTCTCTGAATTGCTTTCCGCTGGAGATGGCTCGTTCTCCAAGGAATCGAACGTGAAACCCTAAGTCTCAGGCTCAGACCAAAAATTGATCAATATCAAACTCAATTATCTCATAATGCACAATTTCCAAGGCAAAATCCACTAATAGGCTGAAAAGTGCGATTTGCTTGAAAATAGGGTTTCATTAAAATATTCACGTTTTTAATATTTTAATATTTCAATAGTCCATCACTGAATATTTTAATTACTTTTAATAATGACCTTTGGCCCCTTCTGATGTTGGGCGCACCCTTCAAGGAAAACCACTTAAGTTATAATATTAAATTATAACTTTATATTATAAACGTTAATTAATTAATATTTAATCAATACGATCAAATATTAATAGCCTCTCTATTTTCACCAAGCATCGTGTATCCGCTCATGCCGACGCATCAAGTATTCCTCATGCCGCCACGCCTAACTGCTAAAATAAAGGGCGGTTCCACATCGCCGCCAGAATCAGCAAAATAGCAATTTCGGCAAATATCCTCCGACGCCGTGAACGTAAAGACAACCGACAATCCTCGCCGATCAAGCCGGTTAGTTCGGTGACCCCTCATTCAAATTACCGCCTACGAGGGTCGGCGAGGCCAACTCGCCGCTCGTGAGATGTCAACAGAAGGGGACATGACACGTAGGAAGTCCTGAATCTAATGTACTGAAAGCACACTCGACACCAAGTATGTGCTACTCACTCCAATACGGAAATGAGGCGACCATATGGCGGAGATAACATAAATTACAATGCTTGAAAGAAATAACTATAATGCTGAAAGTACTCGACACCCAGAATGTGCTTTCTAACCCAGAGTGGGTAAGGAGCTACCATAGGGCGGAGATAAAGAAATACAATTGCAATTACAAAATGTAAATATGAGCATTACAAAACATGATTAAGCAAGATGAAAGAACTGCTGTCAGTACTACTGTCAGCTTACAAAATGATAGAGAATTCGCTTGCCAAGAGCATAGGAATTTGAAAGATTAGCATTACATCATATAAGAACTCTCCGTGGCTTGATTAGAGATGCCAGTTCAATAAATCTCTCAATGATCAAATAATAATTCTGTTTTTCCACAAATCTGCACTTTTAAATTAAAAACCAGCAACCTAGGAATTCACTCATATGCTCATATCTCTCTCATTTCTCACCCAAATGATCTCAAATCTAATGCAATAGACCCTCAAAATGATGGCGCCTAACTTAGTAATAAGAAATGGCATCTAAAAATGGTTATTAATTAATGACACGGATCCCGAGGCACTCCAGAAAGTGTGCCCTACAAGGAATGACGGATTTGCTTTATAAAATCATACGCTTCATATTAAAATCTGCAAATATTCATGAAGGGTCGCTTCCAACAGAGAAAACCAATGAGACAATACCCAGAACAACTCTTTGTGTATTTTATGACTTATGATTAAAAACATCAATCTGCTACAATGAATGTGCAACTCCAGAAAACCACTAATATGCATAAAACTGATTTACATATCCTCACAAAGACTAAAAATGCAGAAATCTCACAATAAAACATTCAAACTACACTATCTCACCACTAGTCGCTATCTTTCAAGCGAGAAGCAATGCCCAAGCTAGGAGGCCTTCATTCCTCGAAGCAATCCCAAAGCCAATCCGGCAGCATAACATTCCTGTAGATAAAAGATGCCCAAATGATGATCAAAGTCTTCCTTTTATAATTTCTCGTTGACTTCTCGAAACCCTAAACTCCTCTTCAAGTCAAAAACCCTAATCTCTTGCAAAGATGGCGTCCATTTCCTTCAAGCTCAATATTGACTTTTTAAATAAAATCAATACTTTAATAAATGCGTCCACTTTATAGCTTGATTTGACTTTGGGTAAAATATAAAATATAAAATAATCTTTAATGAAGGCGCCACCCTCAAAAAGACCACTTTTCAAAACAACATAAAGTCAATAGACTAGGCCAAGGGGTCAACGTTAAAATATAACATTAAAACGTGACTTTTAATTAAATAGCTCAACTTATCTCTCCAATTGTGCCCCGAAGCCATAAATGAGCAAGCCAACTGATCAAACTGAAGTAGGAAGTCAACCATGCTGAACCCAACTGTAAAACTACCAAAAATAGAATTTACTAAAAATAGTAAATTCCAGAAAATGCTCAGAATGCCGAAATGAACATACCACTGCGAAGCTCTCTGAAAACCCAGAAAGAATCCGCCATTGAATCCACCAACTCCGAGCAAAGACATCCTTAAAAATAGGGAAACCCTAATTTTACCTTCCGAGTAGCCTACGGGTCTCCGGAATAGGCCAACGGTCACTGGAAAGATTATGCTCGAGAAGGGGACATTACAATGTCCCTTGCTAATTTGAGCTTAATTTTCTCAATTGCAGCACTTGGACATTAAGTCAAACACTTGGCAACCAATCTTCTCAACTGCTGTATGTTGTTTGTTTTGGTTTTGGAATGATATAAAGATTGCAAGAACTGAAAATGACACTGTTATTTGACTTAAATGAATTATGAATGCAATGCTTATGATCTTTTTGTCTTTTCCAAATGATAGAGATGACTGCAAATGCTTATAATTGACTCCTACAGCTATGAAGCATTTTTACAAATCATTGGCATGCATACTATTGACTCAGCTCAATTGAAAAGAGTAGCTACAGCATGACACATTTATTCAAACACTTTATACGCAATCTACACATGCTGATATGAAAGTAAACTATTTGACATTTTATCAAACAACTTGCAGCCAAACCTCAACTTCTCATGCAATACTGATTGCAAAGTTCAACAATCTGATTACAGCTCCAAAGTTCCCAAACTTATATTGTTTGATGTCAACTTCTTACAATGCTGATTATAATGCAATAAGACAGATCAATTCTTCTATAAGCTGACAACAATGAAGATGCAATGCTAAACTGACTACAAAGATGATATATCTCAGATTTTGGACAATTTCAATACTAGACAATTTCCAACATGAACGACCCAGCAATAAAGGGAATTTATCCACCAAAATGCTGCTATGGCAGCAGTACAATATGCACCTACAGTCGACCAGCAACTAGCCAAAGATGATGCACTAGAAGGCAGATAATTATAATGCATAAAGAACCTGAAAGTGACGCCAAGTGATGTGATAAAATCTGATGCAGACCACTTCGATTATCTCCAGAAATTTGCCTCTATTTGCTGTTGGAAGTTGCACCATCAATAGTGAGAGTGCTGTGATTTGTTTCCCTTCAAAATCATATTTTTACAACCTTTAAACTCCAAGGTCGAACTGTAAATATAGCTGGAGGAATACGCCCAGATTTACCAATGCCACATCACCAAAAATTCTACCAAGAGCTGCGCCACACTACTCTAGGAGTGCCACGATTTTCCTAATAGGAAATAGATAAAAATCGAGCTTCTCTCCTAACTGGAATTCATCCTCCAATCTTGCAAAGTAGATTCTTCTCAAAAATTAGTTCTCTCCAATGATGCAAAGAAATCTGGAAAAATCTTCATCAAACTGCAAATGAAACCTCCAAAATCGATTTTTCCTTCAATAGCAAAATTTGGCCAAGGCCACAAAATTTGGCAATGCAAGCACAAATAGGAAGTCTGAAGTAACTTCCTCAATAATCCAAACTAGGGTTGATATTTCACAACTGAAATTGGAAGTAATTAGCTAGGTTTGATCTTTCACAAACGAAGTCTGGAAATCAACAAGCTAAGCGTTCAGCTCCAGCAATATAGTAGAAAGTGTATTCAAGTCAAGATGCCCAAATGCCTAACCCAAGCTTCTTCTTATACTTTTCATAGGAGAGCCCACACACTTTTCTTGTCAATGTGGGATAAAAGATATTTTTTTAACTTAAGTGACTTTATGATATATTTTATTTTTAGTCACTTTATTATTAAATTAATTAAATATAAAGTCACCTTATGATATTGTATTTTTTTAAGATAACTTTATAAATAATTAATTTAATATTTAATTTAATTAAATTAATCAATTAGTCATCCTTATGAAATAGCAATATTTGGACAACATAATTAATTAAATTAATTAAATTAATCTATCTCCAAATCGGGGACATGACACAATTTTTTCACAAACAATTTCACCCGTTAACGTTAGATAACTGAGATAATCCTGCTGAAAGTAACCCTTCGCTTTCTGATCACCCAAATCCCAATGAGGGCAAGGTGAGAGCATACAATGAAAAGTGGATCGTTAGCTGAAAGAACTGAAATGCTAAAAAGTACAATTTGAAAGACAGCTCAGCTAATCAGCAAGATATGCAATGCAACTTGACCACTTATTTAGCGGGAGTGTAATACAAAGTACTGAAAGTAAATGTCTGGGCGGCTAGCCGACCCCTTCTGCTTTTCAGCGGGCAATACAGGAAAGTAAAGTGCTGAAAGTAAATGGATGGCGAGGCCAATCTCTTCCACCAAACGGTGGGAATAAAAGTAAAGTGCAGAAATAAAATGACTGAAATAGTACTACTGATAACAACCTTACAAAGTGAAGCAATCTACAATTACAATGAGTTTTAGATGTCCAATACACTCCAAAATGATAAAGGATGATCTCCAAACTTAGGCAAGTTAATCTACTATGAAAATAAGTCAAAAACATGAACTTTTACCAATCTGATATGGAGTTGTAGCGCTCAGAAAACTTAGACCAGCAAGCTTGAAACACACCAAAATGCTCACAACTCCGCCAATACTCCTCCAAATAACATGAAACAAAGTGCAAATGAAGCATAGAGGTGGGGCGACCAAGAATCAACCAAAAAATAGCACCAATCAGCTCCCAAGTATTTTGCACGTTTCCTAATACTCAAAATGAAGATGGTACGACCTCCCAGAGAGTACGACCAACAAGATAAAATCCAAATCACCACAAAAAAATCTGAAAAATTGCAAGAAGGGGCACCTAGGGTAAAGAAGAGGAAAGAGAAAACACCTAGAACCAAACAAAAATTGTACAAGGAGCTACAATCGAAAATGTGTTTCAGCCAAACACCACACCAACACACCAAAAACTGAGAAAACACACTAAAACTTAGAAAACTTCAGAGAACTTCATCTTCAATATGCTCAATCTATTCTTCAATGTAAAAACAGTCTCAAACTTAGCTAGGTGCTATCTTGCAAGCACAAAACCGAAAGAAGCTAGGAGGTATGCATTCCTTGAAGCAAGGGTCTGAAGAAATTTCAGCAACATTTCGTTATATTTTCAATGGATAGCTACAAATGAAGGCAATAGCTCTTATTTATAACTTTTCTCCTCAAATTAGGGTGCCAAAGTGAAATTCACATTCACCTTTTTTAAATTTGCATTTGAGTATCATTTGCCTCCACCAAGTCATCCAAAACATGTGAACAATATTACTTACTTAAATGCAATTATATCACTAGCCCAAGACTTAAGTAATTTAACTTTATAAAAATGAAACCTTTTCTCCAAATATGGCGTCCAAGACACTTAATTGAAATAACCTTATATTCTTCAAATATCTCTCTCCAAGGTTAGGCATCCAAAGGCTAAAGTGAAAATATATTTAATTTTGCAAATATATCTGTGCTAGGCATCCACTTAACCTTAGCCAATATTTTCACTTAAAACATTATTTCATCAAATATTAAACTTGCCAAATTGAGCACCACAAATGTTGGGGACCAAATTGAATATACTGCCTTGCCAGATATAGTCACTGTACCAAACTGTTGAAACATTGCTAAAAATAGCATACTGCTAAAAATAGTAAGTGACTTCAAATGCATTTTAACCATATTCTGAGTAGCCGTTGTAACTTACTAAAAATAGTAAGTTGGGAAAAGTTACCTGATGCAGATGCATGTCATACCACCTTGAAGCTCTCTGAAAACCCAGAAGGAATCCAAAATACAATTTGCAAAACTCCAACATCCAAACCCCCAAAACTGCCAAAGTATCCTCCTAGAAAATAGGAAACCCTAATTTTTGCTTCCGACTAGCCTATGGGCCTTCGGGATAGGCTAACGGCCAACTACACTAATCACTGTTGAGAAGAGGACATTACATACACCAAATCATGCTCATTATCTTCCTTTTGCATATCTTTCTCTAGTGCTTGCTGTAATGAAGGTTGCTCGTATAGATATTTCTCCCTGTTTCTGCACATCTTGTAAAATCCTTTCAATTTAGTTGTTAGGGGAGGGTGCTGAGGGTATTAGTATATTATTAGAATAGTAAGATAATATTAAATAATGTAGTAGTGTAGCTCCCATTACACTTGTCAGTTGTAATCTTTTATAACTTCACTCATTAAGATTTGCAACTATTGTCTATTATTAGACATTCTTCAATAATATAAGGCTGCTATCTTTCCCAAAGATAGAGGTGCCAATTGCTCTCTATCCCGTTTCTTCAGTTTTTGCCAATGGATCTTACAAATTAAGAATGTTGTTTTTCAGGTCCACATTGCATATTATTAGCAACAATTAGTTTTAGCTAGTGAAGATAGAGGATATGTCAAATTTTGCTTCTTACTTAAGTTGGACATCTAGGATTTTGTAATGTCCCCAATTTAGCCCTACGCTCTTCATTTGGATTTAGCCTATTTCCAGAAATCCATAGGCTACTCAAATGTGCAAATTTAGGGTTTCCACTTTCAGTAAGTCTAGCTTCCAACTCAATTCATCTTTCTGTTGGTTTTGAGGTGAACTTACTATTTTTGGCATTGGCTATTTTTAGTAAGTCTAATTCTGGCAGTGGCATCATCAACAGTTCAACTCAAGTCATCATGCTATTTTTTGGCAATCCATCAGTTTCTGTATTGGTGTTGGTTTTGGTTATCTCCTTGGACTGAGTTTTATACTTAGTCAATTTCATGTTTTGAAGTTGTACCCCACGCCTAGGCTTGATGACTTCAAGTTGTTTTAAAGAGGGGACATTAAAGGGCCAAGATGGGCATTTAATGATTTAATAAATGCTTTATTGTTGCATTTTGAAATGGATGCCAAAAAGGGAAGATCAATAATATTTTATTATTTCAAAATAAAGTGAATGGTTGAAGTGGCATCCCTTTTGGAAGTTGAAGTGATTCCACTTCTTGGAATTCAGAGTGTTTCATTTGTCATTTGAAGCTTATTTATTGAAGCCTTGCTCATTCATTCTCATCTTTAGAAAATATTGTAAAGTTATGCTGCTGAATTGATTTCAGAATCTGGCTAAGGGGAAGCTTAGCAATTTTTACTCCCTTCTTCGGGCCTGAAGCTATGGTTCCCTACAAGGTTGATTGAGAGTGTGTAAGAGACCAGGTGTCTCTCAACCCCAAATCTTTTGACCGTGACTGTGTTTTTTTGTTTTGTTTGAAGTTTTTGATTTTTTGAAGGTTTTTGCAGTATATTGAAAGAATGTGATTTTGGAAAATAAATACAATTAAATTCATAAAAAATTCATGAATGATAAATGATGCAACAAATAGCTTTCCAGAGTATCGCGAATATGTTTTATTGACTTTCTAGACACATACAATGAAAAAGGCAATAACATTTATTCAGGAAAACCTGGTTATTGCAGCCGCCTAAAGAACAGAAGAAATGATTCGCCCAGCTCCAATATTAACTTCTCCCTCTGCTGAATGTGTGCAAAATGCTCTGTAAGTCAAGGCGTCCCAACTGGAGAAGGAAATGGTGAAAAGGCAAAGCGATTTGCTCCTGAAGAAAGGTACGACCTTGCAGCTGTATATTATGGCCTGGCAGCAGCAAGTAAGAAATCCGTACCACCTTGAACAATGTGCTGGATCACTGAATAAATAATAGGTAAGTCGCCTTATTGCTTAGATGAATATTCTCAGCTAAAACCCTTTCTGAAACTATCTCAGTAAGCACAAATGCAACCTCTGAATGAAGTCACCCTGTTGACAATCTTCAACTAGTATTGCATAGTCTCAATATGCTTGATTTTGAAGAGGGAACGTTCTTCAAAACCTGATGATCTGCAGAAACCCTTGTTTCTCAAACCCCGATACTCTCAGAGAGAAATAAAGACAAATTAGAATAATCAACATAATGAATTCCATTTGCCTTGGAGAAATATATATCTTCTCTTCATTAAGTCGACCCCCTTCCAAAAAGCAATTAAATGAGCCATTAAAATATCATTAAATTGCCCTTTAATGACTTAGGCATATTAATTACATAATGGCGTCCCTTTTCTTAAATGAGTATTAAAATACTCATTTAATATTAATTTATCCTTTATTATAAAGTATTAATAATACTTTATAATTTTCCATTAAATATTTAACTTTAATTATTTTCATTAAAGTGACTTTATATTATAAAGTCAAATTAATAAACTTTTACTAATGATCAAATGCCTTGATATTTACTGTTTGCTCATCAGATCATCAAACCGGGTCGAAGCTGAGCTGACCAATTGAATCAGGTGCCTTGCCAAAAATAGCAACTCCTGCTTGCCTGACTTACTATAAATAGTAAGTATCTATAAATCATTTTGTAAGTGTCCGCAAAGGCCCAAACCTGAATCAACTGCTGGAGTGATGTTCGCAAACGCTGGATAACTGCCTCAAGTGATCCTCTAAACACATCTGCCAGCCTACGAGGATCAGAATGATAGGTTAACCTCAGAAATAACTGTACTGCCTAGGGAGGGGACATTACAGTCCGCCCTCCCTGAAATTGCTTGTCCTCAAGCAATCTCAGCTCTGGATGCTGCAAAATCTCCTCTGACTTCGATGTAGCATCCTCAACCGGCAAGTCTCTCCACTTAATCAAATACTCTCTGATGATCCGCCTCCGAAGATGTCTCTCTCTAACATCAAGGATGGCCTCAGGCACCAATATCAACTTCCCCTCATCATCAAGGGGTGGCAGTACTGGAGAGGGAATCACATGCTATCCCAATGCCTTCTTCAGGCGTGAAACGTGAAACACGTTGTGAACCCTGCTATCCGCCGGTAAGTCCAAGTCATAAGCAATCTCGCCCCACCCGTCTGATAACTCGAAATGGACCATAGTAACGGGGTTTCAAGTTCTCTGCACCACTCTTCCGCATAGTGGACTGACGATACGGCTGTAACATGAGATACACCATGTCACCCACTGCAAAAGAACGCTCAACCCTTTTTTGATTAGCATACTGCTTCTGTTGATTCTGTGCCTGCTGGATATTGTCTTTGAGAGACCTAAAAATGTCCTACTGATCCTGCATCATATCACCTGCGCTAGGCAGTCTACTATCACTCAATACCAAATCCAAAAGGTTGGGCGCCTCATACCCATACAATGCCATGAAAGGCGTCATCTGTATAGTCATGTGGTGAGTAGAGTTATAACAATACTCATAAAGGTATATCCACCTCACCCAAGCTCTCTGCTGTCCAGCTATATAATTGCGCAGATATCCTTCCACCCACTTATTGACAATTTCCATCTGTCCATCTGTCTGTGGATGGTAGCTAGTACTAGGTGTCAGTTCGGTCCCACAAAGTCTGAACAACTCCTGCCAAAAGTTGCTCATGAACCGATTGTCTCTATCGCTGACTATAGTCCGAGGCAACCCATGTAACCTGAATACCTCTCTGAAGAAAAGCTCTGCAGTTTGCGATGTTGTGAATGTAGTGGTGATCGGAAAGAAGTGTGCATATTTCGTCAGCCGATCGACAACTATGTAAATACAATCTTTACCTTGGGCTTTCAGCAAACCCGTGATAAAGTCCATTGATAAGCATTCCCACTTCTTGTCAGGTATCGGAAGTGGCTGAAGTAATCCAGCAGGATGTGTGTTCCTGCTTGTTCTGCTGGCAAACAGAACAGTCTCGTACATACTGAAGAACATCAGTCTTTAGCCCTTTCCAAGTAAACTGTTCCTGTACCAACTTATATGTTTTGAAATAACCGGGATGGCCCGCCATAGGAAGATCATGAAAGGCTCTCAGAACTGTATCCCTCAACTTTGAATTAGGAACCAGAAAAATCCGCCCCTTGTAAATGATCAAGTCATTCACAACGATATACCTACTATCCTGCTTTGTCCCATCAACAATGCTAGAAGCCCATGGGTTCCTAACATACTTTGTAATAATCTGATGCCTCCAATCCTCGGAGATTTGTGCCATAGCATTCAACTGAGGTCTGCGAGACAAGGCGTCAGCTACAACATTCTGCTTCCCCTTAATAAAGGTAATGTTAAAATCATACGATTGCAGTTTGCTGACCCATTTTTGTTGTCTCTCATTTAGGTCTCGCTGTCCAAGGAAGTGTTACAGGCTGTTGTGGTCTGTACGCACACTGAACTTGCTGCCCACCAAATATTGCCTGAACTTAGCCAAAGCGTGCATAATGGCTAACATCTCCTTGTCATAGATGCTATAAAACCTCTTAGTACCCCTAAGCTTCCTACTCTCAAAATTAATAGGGTGTCTCTCCTGCATCAAAACGGCACCAATGCCCTCTCCTGAAGCATCACAATACAAATCAAATGACTTCGTAAAGTCTAGTAATGCTAACACTGGACATGAAGTCATAATCACCTTAAACCTGTCAAAGCACTCCTGAGCCTGTGGTGACCAAGCAAAAGCCCCTTTCTTTGTCAAATCAGTAAGAGGTGCGGCGTGACGTGAGAACCCGCTAACAAATCTCCTGTAAAAAGCACACAACCCAATGAATCCTCTGGTTGCGTAAGGTTCTTTGGTACTAGCCACTCAACTATAGCTTGGACCTTCTCAGGGTCCATACTAACTCCCTTGGCACTGATGATGTGCCCAAGATACAACAACTCAGCCATGCCTAGCTCACACTTGGACTCCTTGGCATAAAAGGACTCCTCAGCCAAGATACCCAAAACTGTATCCAAGTGAGCTAAATGCTCCTCCCATGACCTACTGTACACCAAAATGTCATCGAAGAAGACCAACACAAATCTCCCTAGCTGAGAACTGAAGACCCTGTTCATGGTAGCCTAAAAGGTAGCAGGTGCATTGGTTAGGCCGAAAGGCATAACCAAGAACTCAAAGTGACCGCAATGGCATCTGAAAGCGGTTTTCTCTATGTCCTACTCCCTCATCTGAATTTGATGGTACCCAGATCTCAAGTCAATCTTCGTGAAGAAGATAGCACCGTGCAACTCATCAATCAACTCATTGATGCGAGGTATCGGGTACCCGTTCTTAATTGTTTTCTTATTGAACTGGCGGTAATCTATACACATCTGAAGTGATCCATCCTTTTTCTTCACCAATACGACCGATGAAGCAAAAGGTGACTTGCTAGGTCTGATATGCCCCATAGCCGCAACTCATTGTCTTCTCTATCTCTCATACTTTGAGCCGCTTCGATGCTAGTAGGGTGTACTCATACGGGCTTTGTGCCTCCAACTCGATAATATGCTCGGTGCCTCTGTCTGAAGGTCTGTGTGGAATGTCACTAAACACTTTAGAGTGTTAGTCCTCAGTATCTGAATGTCTGGATGGTACTCAACCTTCTGCTGCTCCTGCTGTGCTGGTAATAACATACACTCTGCAGCCCAATCAACCATATCATGACGAATGAGTCTCTCCATCCGTCTGTACAATACCATCCTCAGATTACTCTCTCTGATGGCTTTGATGACATGAGGTTTCCCGTTTACCTTAAACTTCATCTCCATATCCCGAAGATTGAGTGTGAACTCACCCAAATCGTGAAGCCATGCCATCCCAAGTACCACATCAGTATCTCCCATATTAACAACGTAGAATTCAGTCTTGAACTCATAGTTGTTCAACCGCATTGGAAGATCTGTTATCTTTCTATCACATTTGAGGGTGTACCCATTAGCCACCTTGACTCGAATACCCTCAAATTCCTCTGTCTGTATACCACGTCTCTCTACCAACCGTGCATCTATAAAATTATGAGTAGCACCAGTGTCAAGTAGAGTGATCACTTTCTGACCTGCTAGGAGCCCACGAAGTCTAAAAGATCCATCTCTCTGAAGACTAGTCAAATGTGCCTCCTGTAACTTTCTTCCTCCATTTTCACCATCAATTTCAGACCTTTCGTCATCTGAATGCTCTGAATCAGCTTGCTGGTTTGACAGATCAGATTGCTCTTCACCCTCATAAAACCACTCCATCTAGTTATTTTTCACTTTGGGACGAAGAGGGCATACATGCTTCTCATCATAGGGTGCCTTGCACCAAAAACACAACTTTTCCTTGCGTAAATCATTTAACGTTTCCCTGTCAAATGGTGGTGCATTTTGTTACTTAGGATTAGGTGGATCCCTCTTCTTGTCAAATGGCCTATTCCTGTCAAATGATCTATTAGGCCTTGTATAAGGTGTTGAGCCTAAAGAGAACTTGCTGCGAGGTGCTGCAAGCTCCATACTGCGTGCCTTCCTCATGGCCTCCTGAAGTGTAGGAGGATCAAATGCCTTGACCCAACCTCTCATCGGCTCCAACAATCCCTCGACGAAGAGAATAATAAGTCTCCTCTCTGAAATTCCTGTCACCATGACTGCAACCCTCTGAAATTCACCGATGTAGGAATCCAAACTACCCGTCTGTCTGAGCTGAGCTAGCTCTCTGAAATAAAGTTCTAGATCCTTTTTGTCAAAACGCTCTATGAGCCTGCTGGTGAACTCCTGGTAAGTATTAACTGCGTGATGACCAAGTGTGTACATGCCGTGATGCCACCAATCATGCGCCAGCCCATCAAGATGCAGTGTAGCAAACTTAATGGCCTCGTCCTCCTGCATAGCTATGTCTCAATGATAGGTAATTGTCTAACTTTTGTACCCAAGACCTCGTTGAACTCTTATCAGAACCATCAAAGTAAGGCAAGATAATCTTGCTGACTTGATAATGAAGATCCCTGTTCACCTGTGGCTGTGGCTGCTAGTGCTGAGGAGCTCTGCGGTCAAATCTACCTCCCCCTCTAAGTTTATGTACATCCATAAACTCATGAAAAGTCAAAGACTGCCTGATCTCAGGTGCCAATGTCGAATACTCTCCATAAAATCTAGTCAGGTCTGCCACTGACATGCCATTGTGTGGCTGAAACTCATGATGATGACCCTACTGCTCTGCCTCCGGAGTCGAAGGTGCCTCTTTAGATATGAATGTAGGTTGTCCCGGCCTACGCTCATGCGAGATAGGTGACGACTGTCGTTGTACTGACACCAGTGGCTGGTCTATGCCTGCAATCCCGCTCGTCTGTCCTACTTGAATATAGTGCTGCTGAGGCTGAGTGTACTGCCTCATTGTGCCCATCAGCTGAGACATCATGTCCATCATATTATCATGCCTGCGTCTGAACTCCTCATCAGTAATATCTCCTCCGACATGCTCTTTCCCTGGATCCCTATGTGACTCTGGAGGGATCTCACGATCTGCCATCAGTGTAGTGACACTATTCTCACTTGTAATGTCCCCTTCTTATCAATAATCTGTTCTGTCACTCATCAGCCTATTCCGGAAGCCTGTAGGCTTGTTTGAGGTAAAATTAGGGTTTCCAGCTCTGAGGTTCTTTGGCATTTTTGAGAGTTTACTATTTATAGTAAATTCTATTTTAAGCAGTATGGAGTTTGTCAGCTTTCAGTACATCATTTCCAGTTGGAGCAATTATTTGCAATTCATGTCTGACTTCTTAAGGCATTTTTATGATGAATAAAGGCATTGAGGTTATAATTTGCAATTGACCCCCTTGGCCTAGGAGAACAACTTTAAGTTGTGTTTAAAAGAGGGTCTTGGAAGGGTGACGCCTTCATGAGGTGATTTATTAATTATTGAAAAAAAAAGAAAAACATAATGCCTTGGGAAAAGTGGACGCCACTTTTAAAAGAGAGAATTTTAAAATAAAGTGAAATTCATAATATGCAAAAAGGGACGCCATCTTGAGGAGTTAATTGTTTTTTGGAAATTTGAAAAGACTCCTATGTCTTTTGGTGTGCTTTCTCAGGAATTTGAAGAGTTTTGTGAGCTTCTATTTAATGAAGGATTTTGCTCCAGCCTTGGATCCATTCATGTTATCATACTGTTATGCTGTCGGAATGACATCTGAAACCTTGCTTCGAGGATGCTACCTCCTAGCCATTAACCAATTTCGTGTTTGAAATACAACACCTAGTTGGACTTTGCTGCTTCTCATCCAGACTAGCAGATTTGTGCTCAACAGTTGAAGTTATGATGAAATTTCCAAATTTTGAAGTTGTTGATGCATCTACAGCTGAAAGTGAATTTTGTTAGCAGCTCTTGGAATAAAATTCATTTGGTTCTGGGTACTTTTGCATTGCATTTGTTTGCCAAGGGCGCCCCTTTCCTCCAAGTTTGAGATTTTATTTTGAAGTCTCTAATTTTTAAAGACAAAATCGCCCCTTCTCAAGGCCGTACCATTTAGCTTGCATTGGGAAGTGTGCCAAAAATTAAAGACCAAGTTTTGTTGCTGTTTCTTCATCCTAGCATGGTCGCCTACCTTCCAAAAGTCCATAGCATTCAGTCTCATTCGATTTGGAGGTGAAATGAGTGAGTTATGAATATTTTATTGATTTTCCAGTTGGCTGATAAGAAATTCCAGAACTCAGGTTTTTATATCAGATTCATATGTTTTCTGTTTTGATCATAATTCTATCATTGGAGAGTAAGAAACATCATTAGAATTCATTCTTCTCTTCTAGTCTTATTTCTCTATCATTGTAATACTTGTTTTTGCAGTCTTTTGAATTGTAAGGTTTTGATTAGTAGTACTAATCCAACCTATGTTATTGCTGCAACTACTTGTTTATTTTCCTATTAATTACCCCTGGATGGTTTACCGCTAGTGCAGAGAAAGAACTTGTTATATCATTGTACCCACTCTCAAGTGGTGAATCCCCACTATTCTATGGATGCCCGCTGCAACGGATGAATTAGATTGTTGTAGCTTCATGGCTGGTTATCCGCCTACTAGTTTCAATTTTAAGTAATCACTCCGTCATATGTTAGCACCTCGCCCTCAGTGGGATCTTGAGTGCACATTCTTGACGTTGAGTAGTTTCTTTCAAGTACTATTTTTTAATTTCTCCGCCATATGACAACACCTTTCCATCATTTGGATTGAGTGTGCATTCTTGGTGTCAAGTTCCTTTAAGCTTGGTTTTCAGTTTGATGCTAACGCTAATCCAGTTGGCTATTGCTGGTTTATGTTGTGTAATTCCTTCGAAAAAATTGGTTAGCATATTTCATCACTGCTATTGGAACTGGATCTGTGAATACCCAAAACCCCTAATACTGTCTCACCTTCAGGAATAGCTGGACCTGTCCAATCCTCGACTCTGCCTGTTCCTCTACCCTTATTGTAGAAAATAATATCTCTACTCATGAAAAAGCATCGAAAAAGCACACATTTGACTGAAAAAGCAACTGAAAAAGCACAGGATGGCATGAAAACTGTGCTCTGATACCACTGTAAGAGACCAGGTGTCTCTCAACCACAAATCTTCTGACTGTGACTGCGTTTTTTTGTTTTGTTTGTAGTTTTTGATTTTTTGAAGGTTTTTGCAGTATATTGAAAGAATGCGATTTTGGAAAATAAATACAATTAAATTCATAAAAAAATCATGAATGATAAATGATGCAACAAATAGCTTTCCAGAGTATGGCGAATATGTTTTATTGACTTTCTAGACACATACAATGAAAAAATGCGAACATGCAATGAAAAAGGCAATAACATTTATTCAGGAAAACCTGGTTATTGCAGCCGCCTAAAGAACAGAAGAAATGATTCGCCCATCTCCAATATTAACTTCTCCCTTCGCTGAATGTGTGCAAAATGCTTTGTAAGTCAAGGCGTCCCAACTGGAGAAGGAAAAGGTGAAAAAGGAAAAGCGATTTTTTCCTGAAGAAAGGTACAACCTTGCAGCTGTATAGTACGGCCTGGCAGCAGCAAGTAAGAAATCCGTACCACCTTGAACAATGTGCTGGATCACTGAATAAAGAATAGGTAAGTCGCCTTATTGCTTAGATGAATATTCTTTGCTAAAACCCTTTCTGAAACTATCTCAGTAAGCACAAATGCAACCTCTGAATGAAGTCACCCTGTTGACAATCTTCAACTGGTATTGCATAGTCTCAGTATCCCTGATTCTGAAGAGGGAACGTTCTTCAAAACCTGATGATCTGCAAAAACCCTTGTTTCTCAAACCCCGATACTCTCAGAGAGAAATAAAGACAAATTAGAATAATTAACATAATGAATTCCATTTGCCTTGGAGAAATATATATCTTCTCTTCATTAAGTCGACCCCCTTCCAAAAAGCAATTAAATGAGCCATTAAAATATCATTAAATTGCCCTTTAATGACTTAGGCATATTAATTACATAATGGCATCCCTTTTCTTAAATGAGTATTAAAATACTCATTTAATATTAATTTATCCTTTATTATAAAGTATTAATAATACTTTATAATTTGCCATTAAATAATTAACTTTAATTATTTTCATTAAAGTGACTTTATATTATAAAGTCAAATTAACTTTCAATAATGATCAAATGCCTTGATATTTACTATTTGCTCATCAGATTATCAAATCGGGTCGAAGCTGAGCTGACCAACTGAATCAGGTGCCCTGCCAAAAATAGCAACTCCTGCCTGCTTGACTTACTATAAATAGTAAGTATCTATAAATCACTCTGTAAGTGTCCGCAAAGGCCCAAACCTAAATCAACTACTGGAGTGATGTTCCCAAATGCTGGATAACTGCTTCAAGTGATCCTCTAAACACATCTGCCAGCCTACTGTTGTGACCTTTTCACACATCGCCCCATTCAAGATTGGGACCCCCTAATTTTTGCTCCGTTCCGGTCTTTTGGCTTGGGTTTTTCTCTCTCTCTCTCTGTCTCTTTTCTGGTGTCCGTCTTTCGGGGGGTTGTGTACGTCATTGAGCTTAAACGCGAAATATTGGCCAGGTCTAAAATTAGGGTTTCATCGTTTCTGGCCAATTCAAGGTCGAGTAAAGTGAGAAAATTGAAAATTGAACTTAACAATGTTGTCAGCAGACATCCAGCAGGCTTCCAGCCAGCTTTCATCAGATTCCGAGATACTTACTATTTTTAGTAAGTCTGCAATTCCAGGCAATTTGTCAGCGTTTTTGAGATTCCGATCATCACACAGCATTCAGAGTACATCAGACTGCTTGCATGCCAAATTTGAGCAAAATCGGATAACTTACTATTTTTAGCAGTCTGGCTTCCGGCATGAATTTCAGGGTCCAGATGCAGAGATTTTCTTTGCATGTCTGGATATTCCTTCTGGGTTTTTCGAGACCTTCGCAACGATATAACATGCAAGTCGAAATGACCACTTTCAGGATTCAGCCTTCCGAGGCAATTTTTAGGGTTTGCATGTCGAAGCTTTGCATTGCCTGGGTGATTCCGGTGGAGCCGAGAGCTTCGCGATGGTGTGACATGCAAACAAGGATTCTCACTCAAGAAGGAACTGTTATTTTTAGCGTGTATTATGTCCCTGTACCGCCACCCAAAGAAGTTCAGATTCATGTCGAGCCGGTCGCAGCATCGCTAAACGAAAGCAAATCCGAGATCTTTGATACGCATGCAATGCAAATTAGGGTTTGAGCGCTCGAGCCTAAAATAGGCATCAAAATCAAAATCTTCAAAACCCATGTAAACCATCGCGACAAGATCCTTCAAGCTATTTGCCGGGTGAAATTTCGTAGTCAAACCTGAGCACTTACTATTTATAGTAAGTCAAATTAAAACGGGCAAGGTACCGTAAATCGCTTGCATGCCGTTGTTCAAGCAGAAGGGTCAATGGTGAGGATCGGCCTCATTCACTTCAACTCGACGAGTTTGGAGCTATCGAAACAAGAGCTACTTCATTTATAGTGTTTCACCTTCAAAAACAGGCTATAAATAGCAGGGTGACTAAAAGTTGCAGTGGTGACAGGTTAACAGGATTATGAGGATGCTATGTTTAAAATTTCAGGCCATTCCGAGCTTCAGAGGCACGAATTCAGAGAACTTACTATAAATAGCAGGGCACGTAGGCTGGCGAGGATGATGAAAAATTTGTCTAAGTCTGGAGTCTCGTCCAGCAGGCATAGGGAAATGCGCCCATCTCAGCTAGAAGCGTAGAAATTTTTGGAAATGTGAGTTCATCCTGCTCAGGGGTTAAAATGCGCCCAAGGCAGGAAGGTCAAACAAAAGTCAAAGGTTTTCATCCTGCAGCAGGGGCAAAATGCGCCCAAAATGAAAGAAGGAAAGATGAAAAAATTTCTAAGTATATGAAAATCCGCCTCACCCCTCCAAATGCGCCCATCCTCCTCAGGGGGTGAAATGCGCCCAGTTCACAAGGTGGTCAAAGCAAAGTCAAACATGAAAAATCCGCCACCCTCATTGAAATGCGCCCATCCTTCTCTCACATCAAAATGCGCCCAACTTGCAAAGAGTCAACAAGGTCAAAGCAAACTCGTCCTCCCTAAGGGGCAAAATGCGCCCAAATCATGCAAGTCAAGACAAAATTTTGGAAGGTGAAGAGTCACCCAAAGATGTTGGAGATTTCATCCTCCACTAGTATGAAAATGCGCCCAACTTGCATGCTTGTCCTCCTCACCCCCCAAAATGCGCCCAAATGAGCTCACATGAAGACAAAAAACGGAAGTTGAAAAGTCACAAGGCATTTGCAAGTTCGTCCGCCTCCTACAAGGAAATGCGCCCATGTTTGCATGTGAAAAGTAATTAAGGGTGGTGAATAGGGTGAAAAATGTTACCTAGCGTGGTGAAAGGTGGTGAAAGCTTAGGCGTCATCCCTCTTCATGTGTAGAATGCGCCCAAGGTGGTGGGCCTTTGTGAAAACCTTGCTAGGCGTGTGAAGGGAGTCATAAGGTGTTAAGAATAAAACGTTAAGTGTGATATGCGCCAAGGTGGTGAAGGAAAGGTGGTGGGCGTGATTTTTAAATTCCCTCTCAAGGTGTGATATGCGCCTAAGGTTATAGGTGTTAGAAATATCTTGCTAGGCGTTGAAGGTGATGTGTTGTTAGAAAATGCTAGGCGTTGGAAAATATTTGAAAGTGTGGAGAATAAAAATGAAGTGTGCGCCTAGAGAGTAAAAGAGTTATAAGGTGATTTTAAAAATCTTGAAGGAGTTGAAATATTTTGAAGTGTGCTAAGCGCTCAGGGGAGGAAATGAAATATTTTCTAAGTGTTAAATTTATCTAAGGCGTTGGGCTTTTTGAATGAATATTTTCCAAGTGATGAGGTAAAGATAAAATGTGCAAGGCGTGCCGGGGATGGAGTTGATATAAAAATTTTCTAAATGAGAATTCCTCTCCACTGGCAATCAACAAAATTTTCTAAGGCAAGTTTTCGAAGGTGCAAGAGGATTTTAAAATATTTTCTAAGGCAAATTATTTTCTTCTTAGAAAATACGCCTAGAGCTCCAAGTTGATGAATTTTCCGGAGCACGAGCAACTCTTCTCAGTGATGGAGTCAGAAACAATTATATTTCAAGTTCTTCAAATTTTTTTTCAAGAAGTCAGAGCAACACAAAGTGATCACAGGCGAAGAACGAGTTTAAAATGATGGAAATAATATTTTTTCTAAGGTTCAAAATTGAAAAATTAAATGAACCCGTTCGTTGGATACCCATGGATTCGAGACATTCTGACAAGAATTTGCTTCTGGGTACTGGACGTTCGTGATGATGAATGGATTTCTAAATCTTTCAAGCTTCGCCGGCACCTTTTCAGTGAAGAATTTAATCAGTGCTCGAATTGTGGATTTTCCTAAGGGAGAATTTTAAATTTTCTAAGGCAAATTTAAATAAAATGAGTTTTCAGAGTGAATTTTCTTCGAACGATGAATCTAAAGGGAATTGCCTAGATGATTTTGATTAAACTCTTCGAAGATGAATTTTCCAGGGCAGATGATGAAGTTAGAAATTCGAATTCAAGTGACAGAGCTCCGACTGGTGAGTTAAAAGAAGATGAATTTAAATTTGAACTTTTCGAAAAGAAATCCTGAACGCCAGTCAAAGTCAAGTTTCTAGAAGAATAATATTCCCGACGACTGGAGACAAGTGTCAGAAACACCAGAGAGGGAAAATTCGAATTCTTGAAGTGGAGTAGTGGAGTTTAATGGCACTGGCTAAAAATAACGTCTTCTAGAATTTGAATTTTAGCTATAAAATGAGAAGCTTTTCACTCATTTTCACAACTGAGAAAGGCGAATTTGCTAAGTCTGAGTGAGCTTGAAGAGGTTCGAATTTTGCTGAGAAGTGCGAGTTGCTGAGAGGTGTTTTGCTGAGGCCTGAGTTTGCTGAGAGTTGAAGACGTCTTGAGAGCTAAAAAGAGGTACGCCATTGCTGAGTGGAGAAGTGTTTGCTGCAATTTGAAGTTGCTTGAAAAAGTACGGCCTTGTTAAGTTGAAGTTTAAAATCTGGTTTGCTTAGTTGAAGTTGCTGGAGTAGAGTTGAAAGGGACGCCTTGTATTGAGTTGAAATAGTTGAGAACTTTAAAGCACGAACTTGTTAGTGTGAGGTTGCTGGTTGGAAGTGTAAATTGAAATTGTTGTTTGATGATACGAAGTGGTTGGGGTTCAATTTGCTGATTGCTGGTTGAAGTAAAATCATCAGAGTTCACTTAGAAATCTGTTCTAAGTGTCAAAATTCGAATTTATTCGGAGAAGAAGCTGAGGTTGGCAAACACAAGAATTATTGCAGCTTCTAAAATTCGACTGCAGCCCCTATATCATGCCTTATTTTATTAAATTTAATTGCTGATGAAATGTTTATTATGTTGCAGATGGCTGAAGCGAGGACAACCGGAAAGGACAATGGTGCCTCTAGACAGGCTACGATCAAGAAGCTCAGCAAAACGTTCACGCCGGAGACGAAGTTTATTTCAAAGTTGGGCAAGTTGACAGACACGAACCTGGGCTCCGTCAACTTGGAGACCCTCAAGAACAGGCTGTTCGGAATTGGAAGTCATCGGGCTTCGGTCACTTCGCACAACATCGTCCGAAGTGGGCTATATGCAGCTGCTGGTTTCCGCCAGCTATTCAGTGTTCAGAGTTGATTATGGAGTGCGCCAACTGTTACGAGAAAGAACACCGGTCGATCACGTCACCAGATGGCCAAGTGCTTGCCAATCTCACTCCGGCAGCCATTGGTGAAGCTTTCGGGATCCCGGTGCACAGGAACATTATTTACAAATCCAGAGAGCGAGCAGAGCGGATGTATGCTTCTGCTTTTGAACGATGCATGGATACAATTAACACTCACTGGATGAGCACTCCGAAGCCGTCTCGTACGAAGCTGCCGAAGCAGATCATAGCAGAGGACCTGAAACAGGAGTATTGTGATCTTATCATGTTGCTGAGCAGGGTTGGTGGTTGCCCACAGTCTTACATTTTTGAGCCTTGGATGTTTTATTACATCAACCTGGTGTTAGAAGGAAAGGATTATGTCAATTGGGCTGAGATGATTAGTGATAATATACATGAGCAGCTCCTGAGTTTGCGGAGGACTAAAACGTTTTACATGAGCTCCTATCTCATTTACATGTTGGCACGGATGACGAGGTACAGAGGAATTTCTTACAAGGAACCCATCGGTTGTGGCTCCCACCAGTTCAAAATCCATGAGGCGTGTACGCAGTTGCACCTGTCGAGCACAACCTATTATAAGCGTGTCAACGATTCATTCACCATGTACATCACGAGGCTCACTACTGTTAGAGCTGGATCTGTGAATGCCTAAGACACCTGACACTGTCTCACCTTTTGGAATCGGTGGACCTGTCCAATCTTCGGCTCTGCCTGTCCCTACGCCCTTAATATAATGAATGGTATCTCTGTTCATGAAAAAGAAGCCAAAAAGCACACTGTATTCTGAAAAAGCAACTGAAAAAGCACAGGATGGCAGGAGATCTGTGCTCTGATACCACTGTAAGAACCCTGGTGGTTCTCAACCCTGAAACCCTAACTGAAAATATTGTTTTTGCAAGTTTTGTGTTCTTTTGTATTTTTTTGTGGTTTTTGGTAAATAACAAAGAGCTGTGATTTTGCTAAATAAATGCTTGAAAATTTATTAAAAATTCTACAGCAATGAAAATGCATAGGAAATGGTCATAACTCAAAGGCGCATCAATTTATTGTATTTCCAGTGCCTTTACAATGATAAAATCTGAACAATGAATAAAATATAATCTATTTGAAAGAACCTGGTGGCGGCTGCAACATGCATGAGAGATCTGAAAGAATATGATATGAATGTCTCCTGTCCTCAGATCTTCAACTCAGAATGATAAGGAATCCTCCAAAGACCAAGGCGCACTGAAACCAATCAACAGAGACTGAAGAATGAAGCCGTATTTTCTTGAGATGAATAGTACGGCCCTGCTGGTACAGAAGTACGGCCTACAGCAGCAGCTTTGAATATAGTACGGCTTCTTGAAAGATGTGCCAGAACTCTAATAAATGACCTCTGATAAAGTCGCATTTATTAACTGATGATATTCTCTGAATCTCCTTCTGAAATCGATGCTATATGATCAACTGCAACTTCTGAATGAAGTCACCAAGATGCAATCTTCAACTGGTATTTCACAGTCTCAGTATGCCAATCTCTGAAGAGGTATCGTTCTCCAGAAATGAATCGCCTGCTGAAACCCTAGGGTTTTGCAAACTCCAATGCTCAGAGCAAATAAGACAAAAGTTGAATAACATAACATAATGGTTCGATTTTGTCTTTCCTGAATATATATTCCCTTTGAGAAATTCGACCCAACAGCTCTTTTTAATAATCATTTAAATAAATGATTAATTTTTGCGCTTTTGACTTAGGAGAAATTCATTTAATAATTGGCGCCTCTATTAATGAATAATAAATATTCATTATATCAAATATTATTACTTTATTATAAAGTATAATAAATACTTTATAATATGCCAATTTAATTAAATATTTAAATAATTAATAACGTGACTTTAATATAAAGTCAAAATATTAATTATTTCATTAAACCATTAAATATCCCAATATTTCTCCGTCTGACTGTCCAACTGAAGAACTGGGTCGACTCTGAGCTGAATAGTTGAACCAGGTGCCCTGCCTAAAATAGCAGCTTCCGCCTGACCTAACTTTCTAAAAATAGAAAGTTTCTAAAAATCCACTCTGGAAGATTCTGCGAAGGCCCAACCTGAAACAACTGCAATACTGAAACTACAAAACGCTGAGTAACTGCCTTAGATGATCCTCTGCACACATCTGTCAGCCTACGAGGATCGAAATAATAGGCTAACCTCGTCACCAACTGCGCTGACTAGGATGGGGACATCACAAACACTTTGCATACAAGGGTCATATGATTGATATAAGATTTCAGTTTGCTAAAATGGCACTTTCCTTCACTTAGCATCAATAAAGATACTTGCAAATGACTCTAAATTGTCTAAACAATGACCTAACATGAATGTGCAACTTATTTTGGCAATATTCAATGCATATATGTGACTGAAATTACTTGCAATATGCAGCTACAGCAACTAGTAATTATGACAAACACTTTGGATGCAACCTAAGATGGCATTTATGCACTTATAGCCAAGTGGCATTAATACAAACACTTGGTATGCAAAATTATATCATTATTTATGCCAAAAAGAGAACCTACAGCCAATTGACATTTTGTCAAACAATTGGCATGCATACTATAAGTTGAGTACAAATGATATAGAATTGCTCAATGACAACTACAAATGACCAGCAAATTAGTATCTCTTATTACAACACAATGATCCAATACAATGCTCATCAATAAGCCAAGACTCTTGGCATTTGCATTGATTACAAAATATGATAATTGCTGGTAAAGAAATATGCACCTACAACTGCAACTCTAAACTTTCCCATATGCAATAAAATTATGAACTACTAATAGTGGAACCTGATTGAATGTTGAAGCCCTTGATGATAGATGAAGTAGCAATCAAATTCCAAGCAAATTGAACTCCTCTTAGGCCCAATCGATGCTTTCACCCAGCCGCCCCTATTCTTGCCTGGCAATACTTTAGATAAATAAATGCAGCCTCTAAGCTCTTCGAATTTGTTATGAAAATGATTGCCAACACCAAAGAAAGTGATCCCTCTGATACCCACAAAGAGATGAAGCTTCAATGAAGAGTAATGAATGAAAATGCTAATCCTTCCATGGCTGATCTACAGACTGAAGCAAAATTACAGACCTCAAAATATCTCATAAATCTCTCCAACAATGACTTCCAATGATTGCAATAAGTCCAATGAAAAAGACTGAAGTATCTTCCTCCACTATCCAACTAGGGTTGGTGTTGCACAACCGAAATTGGCACTTAACCAGCTAGGTTTGGTCTTTCACAAACGAAGACTGGAAAACAATAAGCTAAGCATTCAGCTTCAGCAGTGTAGTAGAAAAAGTGTGTTCAACTCAAGATGTCCAAATGCATAGCCCAAGCCTCTTTTTATACTTTTTCAACCTCATCACCAAGAGACTTCTAGAAGATTCCAGAAATATTCCTTAAGTGACTTTATTACTTTATTATTTTATTATTAAGTCACTTAAGTCACTTTTTATTATTAAATTAATTAAATAATAAGTCATCCCTTTTGATATTTTATTTTATGGGAATAACTTAATAAATAATTAATTTAATAACATCTCTTGATTTAATTAAATCATCAATTAAGCTATCCTCATAAATTATCAATAATTTGGACAACTTAATTAAATAATTTAATTAAATCACCATACCTCCAATTCAGGGACATGACACTCAATGGCCGAGACCTTGTCACTGTAGCTCTCTGGTATGTTCATCAAAATCTTCTCCATTACATCTTCATCTATCAGAGTACCACCTTGATTTTTGACTTCATTTACTACAATCAACTCTCTGAAAGTAGCTTGCAATGTCTTCACCTTCTTCCATTTTCAAGTTCTCATATTTGCGTTTAGTTGTTAACTTCTTTGACAATTTGACTCTTATCATTTCCTTCATAGATATCTTTCGACTTTTCCCACACTTCATAAGTAGTTCCTAATGAAATAACTTTTGTCAGCTCAATCTTAGATAAAGCACTATAGATTGGATACCTTGCTTTTTTATTTTCTTCATAGGTAGAAATCTCATCTGCGGAAGAAGGACCACTTGTTGGCTCAGCATATTTTGTCTCAACAGCTTTCCAAGTCTTGTAGCCAAGAGAGATCAGGTAACCTCTCAGCTACACTTTCCAGAAACTGTAGTCAGAGCAATCAAACATAGGGATTGTCAATTTGTGCGCCATCGGATCTACCTCAAGCGGTTAAGCTCTTCTTCGAGGAACCAAAGCTCTGATACCAATTGTTGAAATGAACAAGACAACTGAGAGGGGCGAGGGGTGGGGGCAGGGAGAGGGGGTGAATTAGTTGTCACCAATCACATAAATCTCAAACAATTATAAGCTCAACATCCACTTTAATCTGTTGTTAAGTATGAGCATGAAGTGCAAATAAGAGAAAGCAATATCAACACAAGAAACACCAGATTTACGTGGAAAACCTAGTAAGGGAAAAAACCACGGTGAGGATTAACTCACAATATAAAAGTAATTGCAAAACTCTTTTACAAAGAGGCTCACTACCCAAGATAGGACTCACTGTTCAAACAGGGGGCTCACTACCTACGGATACAAAAAGATAGAAGGAAGAATGTTACACAAAGAACATTATCTCAATGCAACAGAAGATCCACCACAACAACTTGCACACATTCGCAGCCTTGATCAGAGAATTGCAGACACCATCAGCTCACTGCTTTCAGGAGTCTAACACATTGAAGTTATCACTGCCTCAGTTCACTTTCGCACACTTTCTCAAATCTATCTTGCTTCTCACACTTGTGGCATACAATCTTTAACATCTTGTCTTGTATTTATACCATCTTCAACCTTAGAAACTTTCTCCAAGGTCGGCTAGACACTCTTCATTTTACAAATTCAAATTAGGTCGGCAACTCAACATTCTTGCGGTGGTTGAGAATGAGAGCGGACCAAACCAACACTTAACCAGGACCCAAAACAACATCTTGGATCAATCACGCGTTTCCTTAATTGATACTTATCCTTCGCATGACATTTAAACACCAGGTCGGCCAAACCTAATGAAAACACCAATGAACTTTGAAGTACACGCATCCGTAACAAGAAGATAACATGTGAACGACATAACATGCTTCATCATACACTGGAACACCTCTCAGATGCCTTTAGATTCATCTGCAGCTACAGCAACAACCTTCATACACAAAACACTTTCCATCAGTCCATCCAGACTGTACAAACACACATAGTAACTCTAAAACTAGACTTCCAGAGCACCAAACCACGAACACCTTTGATAGAGCACAGATAACACCATTACAAGCCTTCTTCCAGATCTGCAAGACCTGGAACAAACCAATGGAGGACTGCGGAGCAAATAATTTTTTTCCAATCCATAGACAGACAACTTTGCCAAACCAATTCACAAACCGGTGAACTCAACTTTCACTCTTCAACAAACCAGAAGCTATAATCCAGGAATATCACTCAAGGATGTCCATAAACAACACTTCAGATCCGCACAAGCATAGGATCAACACAGAAGAAATGCGGAGCACATACCGGAGCACATTCTGAACACACACACACAATTTTGTCTTCACTATTTATTAATTTTCTCAAAAGCAATTGGTAACTCATCATATCAGCACACCATAAAGATAGCTCCATTTACTCACAAGATCTCTACAGTATCTCAACTATACATGCACCACCTGCAACCACTTGTTTTCTTTCTCTGCAACAACCTATACTGTGTTGACATCAATGACAACACCACCAAACTGATTCATACTTGCAACAAGTCTATCATTTTGAAATCCACTTATGTTAATAATATCTTTGAACCAATTTTAGTGCATTGTTTCCTTGGCATCCTTGGGCCTTGTATCAGAATATGAAGGACCCCTGTCCATTCTCTATTCCAATAGAGAAGCAAAAAAAGTGGGATTTACATACGCTTTTTTGTAATGGTGTATAGGTATGGTTTTGTAAGCAGGATCTAACTGCCAAGGTTATGTTATTTGGATTCAAGTACATTGATCTAGCTAGTGATGTTGAATGAACATCTTGGTAGAGAGGTTGTTTGAGGCCCTTTCATGCCTGTTGGACCCAAGCTGCTTGGCTTTACGATTATCTCTTTTATTAGCATTCAAAAATCTCTTGCTATTGTAATGCCTATCCAAAAACATATTAAAATGTGGATTTTGGTTGGGAACCCTATCAACCCCCATTGACCAAGCTAAAAAATACAAAAAATGCAACCACTTTGTTGAATCTCTTAGAAGAGAACAATAATTTCCCAAAGAATAACAAATTTTAATAATAATTTGATTTAACATAAAGATACCTTATCACTGATTTTCATGCTCATTGTTGGAATACCTGCAATAAATACAGTATGGAATTTTTGAGCAATTGCTATGTAATCTGCTGCTCCCACCTGCAATTTTTTGAGATTCTCAGAAAAATGTCTTATTATTATAAATCATGTAACAGGGTTAGGACTGCAATTTGCATACAAGTAAAGAAAATCAATGTGCATCCAGCAAAAAATACAAATATAAGAAAGAAAAAACCGAAATTAGAACAGATAGCTTTCTAAATGAAATTTCTTTCACTTTGATTAAGTAAACAATTAGTTAATTTTTCCTTTGTACTGGATCTGTTTCTAAAGAGGACAATACTTGCAGATAAATGTTGACTATATACATCTCCCATTTAACTTGAGTAAGAACAAATTTTCAAATTTTTATATTATACAAGGATACATCTCCATCTATACACCCCATATCCCAAGCCTACCCATCTGCCCCTCCCCTGGTGGGATAACAAGATGTAAGTTGTTGTCCCCTAGTCATCCTCTATCTACAAGGAAACAGCCCCCAAGGCTTGGTGTCCTAGGAATGTATGGATGTCCTGAGGACAACCAAGGCAGTCTGTGATGTCCCTCAACCATCCCAAGCATAGTTAGACATCCCCAATGGGCCTCCCCCTCCTTCAGCATCCCTGGGACAACAAAGTGGCAAGGCATGCCACCTGGCCTTCCCCTATCCATGGGGAAAAAGCCCCCAAGGTTTGGCATCCTAGGGATGTCTAGCCGTCCTAAGGACAATCAAGGAAGTCTGTTGCACCCCTCAACCATCCAATGGACAGTCAGACATCTCAAATTTTTAGTTCAAAAAGACTTTTTTTTAATAGAATAATTAAGAAAAGGGTGTGGAGATAAGCCCTCCCACACTCCTTACAATTGGTTAAAAGAAGCAAAATTATAAAATATGGCATGCACCAAAGGTCCCTATCACTTCAAAGGCCTTAATTTGGGCTTCCCTTGCACTGCACATGGGGCATTTTTCCTAAACACCAATGGTGCTGCTGCCCCTAAACTCCCACTCTAGTTTTAAAAATCCAAAAATAAAAAAATGTTTTTGGGTGCACTAACTGAAAGCAACCTTTTTGTTCTAAGTTCTTCTAATTAAACCCCAAGTATTTGAATTCCATTTATACTTTGGTTTGCTCAGTCAAATTTTCTACATTATATGAATCTGCAAACTTTAATTTCAATGTCATGTACACCTTAAATTATAGATAAATTGAGTTTCCCATACATACATGCACACTATTGTCCCAAAAAAATACATATAGGTGTTTCTTTCCAATTTGCGTAAGCCTTTTATCCTCTAAGATTCATTATGGAATTCTTGTTTCCCATGTTCTAGGATGTCATATAAAAAGGGGTTTCAACAATTTCATTGCATAGCTAAAGAAAAGAGCTTTCCAATACATCAAATGAGATTGAAATTGGGGTCCAAATGCAAAAGATATTAAAAATTTGACTAAGGTATAATTTAAATGGCAAATTGTAATGTCCCCTTCTCAAACCTGATCTTTCCAGTGACCGTTGGCCTTTTCTTTGGGAACCCGAAGGCTAGTTGGAAGATAAATTAGGGTTTCCTAATTTTGAGGAGGTCATTGCTCAGAGATGATGGATTCAATGGCGGATTCTTTCTGGGTTTTCAGAGAGCTTCGCAGTGGTATGTTCATCTCGGCATTCAGAGCATTTTCTGGAATTTACTATTTTTAGTAAATTCTATTTTTGGCAGCTTTTCAGTTGGGTTCAGCTTGGTTGACTTCCTATGTCAGTTTGATTGGTTGGCTTGTTCATTGATGGCTTCGGGGCGCAGTTGGAGAAATAAGTTGGGCTATTTTTATTAAAGTCACGTTTAATGTTATAATTTAACGTTGACTCCCCCCTTAGCCTAGCTTAATCACTTAAAGTCTTTTTAAAAGGTGGTCTTTTGAGGGTGGCGACTTCATTAAGATTAATTTATTATTTATCAAAGTCAAAACAGGTATAAGGTGGGCGCATTTATCAAAGTGTGGATTTTTATTTAAAATATCATTATTGAGCTTAAAGGGAAAAAAGGACGCCATCTTGAAGAAAGAGTTAGGGTTTTGACAGTGATGAGGATTTAGGGTTTCAAGAAGTCAACCGAAAGTTATAAAAGGAAGGCTTTGTGCATCATTTCTGGATCTTTGTCTATGCTAATGTTATGCTGCCGAAATGGTTGCGGGATTGCTTCGAGGAATGAATGCCTCCTAGTCTGGGCTCGACTTCGTGCTTGAGAGACAGCACCTAGTAGAGAGGTTCGATTATTTGTGTGATTTTCTAGTAAGGTTTGCATTGTTGTAGAGTTATTGCTTTGAAGTTCAGATTTCTGCATTTCATAACCTTTCTGGAGTTGCTGATTTAATACAACAGATTTATGTTTTTGGTCATAACTTGAAAAATACAAAAAGAGTTGTTCTGGGTATTGTCTCATTGTGTTTCCCTGTTAGAGGCGCCCCTTCATGAATATTTGCAGATTTTAATACGAAGCGTATGATTTTATAATGCAAATCCGTCATTCCTTGAAGGCCGTACTTTCTAGAGTGCATTGGGATTCGTGTCAGTAATTAATAACCATTTTTAGATGCCATTTCTTATTACTAAGTTAGGCGCCATCATTTTGAGGGTCTATTGCATCAGATTTGAGATCATTTGGGTGAGAAACGAGAGAGTTATGAGCATATGAGTAAATTCATAGGTTGCTGGTTTTATGATAAAAAAGTGCAGATTTGTATGACAGTTTAAGAAAATCTGCATCTTCCTTATCTGGTTGGTGTTGAGATTTCATTGTATACTTTGCAGAAGCTTCCTTGTTGAATGCATCATTTGAAAGAGCATCTTAAGTCTTGATATTGCAGGCAATAACATCTTTGTAAGCTGGCAGTAGTACTGACCAGTTGTTCTTCTTATTGCTCATCGTTATTGTAATACTCATTCCTCTTCAGTAATTGTTGTAATAGATAAAATCTCCGCCCTATGGTAGCTACTTCCCATTCTGGGTGAGCAAGCACATTCTGGGTGTTGAGAATTTCCAGTTTCAGCATTTCATTTCAAGCATTGAATTCTGTAATCACTCTGTCATATGGTCGCCCCTCACTCCGCATTGGATTGGGTAGCACATACTTGACGTTGAGTTCCCTTTCAGCATTTAGAGTAGAAGATCCTCTGACCATATGCTCGCCATCATCGGCGCCATGCTTGGTTAGAGTTGTTTTTGCATAAGCAGTTTGATTCAGATCCTCTGACCAATGCTCACACCTTGCCCACATCGGGATCCTGGTGTACATACTGGTTAGAGTTGCTTCAGTACATTTTGGTTTATCGTCTAACCTTAACGGGTGTAATGTTGTAATCTGAAAATTGTAAAAACGAAAAAATTTGGCTCGGAATATTTCACAAATGGGTCCAAGAATGCTTCTCATTAATTATAACCAATTCTTAAGTGGCATGCAAGGTTGAGGAACACTCATCAGATAAGAGTCAATTTTTGACCTTGAAAACAAGTAAAATGTCATGTCCTCTTCTTGAGTGTAAGTTTGTTGATGACCCTTAGCCTATTTTTTGCATTTTTTCTTGTAGCCTAATGGGGTGGTGAAAAAGGGGAAATTCTTAATTATTCAATCTCTTGAACCAATGAAACTCTGATAATAACCTCTGGATGAGGTTATTCAATCTAGTGTCAATGGGTGATCTTTCACACCTACAAACACTGTTCTTTTCGAGGGATTTCGTCCTCAAAAATGCTCAAGATCCAAAACCAACAAACCCTTGCTCAGTTTCTCCAAATTTACATAAGTTTCAATGAAGTAATCAATAAGAATGAAAAAGCAAATCACTTTTGTTTTTTATACTCTCCCAAATTCTATAATGTCCCCTTTGTAGCCCTATGCTTTTAGGTGGTTGATAGCCCATTTCCAAAGTCCCGTGGGCTACTCGGAAGCATTTTTCGAGTTTACAAAATTCTTGGAGGTTTCTTGTCAGCTTTTTAGGGGCTTGTTACGAGAGTTTTCCAGAAGGGTTTCTGGGTCTTTTTGGGTTTTTGAGAGCTTTGGTGGGCAATCACTGCTAGTTTTAGTAGTTTCTATTTTATATTTACTATTTTTAGTGAAGGGTTGATTCCTACCTGGAATGTGCTCATATTTTGGGCTAAGTCAACATTTTATAAGTTATGCTATTTTTAAAAAAGAGGGGGCATTTTACAAATTCCAATTCCAATTTTGGCCAAATAGACTTTAAAATTAATATTTGCGTTTGTTGCTTTTTAATACATACATTTGTCTTTTAATATAATAATTCATAAAGTATCATTTAAATATAATACTTTATATAATTGCAACTTGACCCCTTATAACGCCTTGTTATAAAGTCATCATTAATAAATAATGATTATTAAAGTCAAATTAACTTTAATAATATAATTAAATCATTAATTCCCAATATTCAACAAACACCAACTCATGAGAGTGATCCAATCACTTTTTTTGGATGTAGGTGTGATGACAACTGATCCAAGCATGACTTACTATAAATAGTAAGAACGAGAAACATGACCAAGTGACTTACTAAAAGTAATAAGTGTGGGAAAAAACGTCCAAAATGACCTTGAGAATGTACACCACCAATAAATTGAGTTACTGAGCTGAACAATACTGCAATGAACATCAAAAGGCCTAATGAAAAGCCACAAATTACCCTCAAAAGGGTCCCCTAAACATCTAACTAGCCTATGGGGACCAAATACTAGACTAACCACTGCGAAGATACTGACCTAGAAAAAGGGGCATTACAGTCCGCCCTCCACAAGATTGCTTGTCCCCAAGCAATCCTCACCTAAATACCCAGGCCTGTCTCCTGAATGTCCGGATCCCAGATCAGTCTATGAAATGCTATACCAAAACTCCACTGCAACCACTGGATAATGACAGAGCCATACGTGGCAACTCTGCTAATGTAATGTCCGCGAATTTGTGGAGAAGTGACTTAATTAATTTAATTGATTAAATTGTCCTAAAATTAATAATATTTAAAAAGGATGACTTAATTGATTATTTTAATTAAAATAAAAGAATATATTATAAAGAATAATATTTTGAAAGTGACTTAAGTGAAAATCTATTATAACTCTAAAAGCTTCTTGGAGGATCATTCTAGAAGATCAAAAGAATTCTTTATAAGGAGATGTGAGATAGCCTTTTGAGCATGCTTGGAGTTTGGGAAGATGAAGGCTTTTTCACTGAGGGTTTGAAGACTCTAGGATACTAGGTTTGGTTGTGAAAGATCAACCCTAGCTTTGTGGAGGAAATCCATCTATAGGTGCTTCATTGCAAATTTAATGGTCTTTCTTGGAGATTATCGGTATTCAAGTTGTCTGAGAAGCTATTTGAGGATTTGCAATAGCTGATGTATTATTGCAAATTTGAATGGGAGTTTCTATTAATGCAATAGGTTCATTATTGCATTTATGTTGATAACGTTTATTATTGAGAAATTTATAATTATTTTCCTTTGAGTAATATTTGAAAAATAAAATAAATGCCGAAAAATCAATTCCATGGTCTCTGGATGTTTTTTAATATCGTCAAACATTCATACAAGATTGTGACTGATATAAAATTTCAGAATGAGCTTCGAAGGCTTTTTCAGGTCTGAGGGTTTGAAGACTCTAGGATACTAGGTTTGGTTGTGAAAGATCAACCCTAGCTAGAGATTGTGGAGGAATCCATCCACGGTTTCTATAGGTGCTTCATTGCAAATTTAATGGTCTTTGACCAAACTTGGAGATTATCGATTGTATTCAAGTTGTCTGAGAAGCTAAGTATTTGAGGATTTGCAATAGCTGATGTATTATTGCAAATTTGAATGGGAGTTTCTATTAATGCAATAGCTGGTTCATTATTGCATTTATCTGTCTTGTTGATAACGTTTATTATTGAGAAATTTATAATTATTTTCAGTATTGTGGAGCTTTGAGTAATATTTGAGAAAAATAAATATAAATGCCGAAAAATACAACTTGATAATGTAATGAGCTGATGTATTATATGACCTGAATTTGGCTTCTATGATTGTTGTGACCTTTTTATTAATGAAAAGCTTGGGTTCCATGTTTGCCTTGGCTCCGCCAGCTTTATCTAGTCTTGTAAATCTAACTTGAAAATTGAGAAACAAGGGATATTTTCAGTATTGTGGGAGCTTTGAGTAATATTTGAGAAAAATAAATATAAATGCCAGAAATAATACAATTGAGGATTTTTCAATGTAAATGTCCCGAAGATGAAAAACTCAATGTTTTTGGCTCCGGGATTATCGTCTTTTGGCTGGGTTTTTCCCTCGACTTTCATACAAGGGATAAAATGTTGCAGATTGATATCTCAAATGACTCATTGCTTCTTCAGTATTGTGGAGCTTTGAGTAATATTTGAGAAAAATAAATATAAATGCCGAAAAATACAATTCCTTGATAATGTAATGACCTTGGTCAAATCTGATTGAAAAACTTATGTTTTTGGCTCCGGGAATATCGTCAAACACTTTTCATACAAGGGATATGTGACTGATATAAAATTTCAGATTGCTTCTATGACTCTTATCTCCACTCAACATTGTTGTGACCTTTTCACACATCGCCCCATTCAAAATGGGGACCCCTAATTTTTGCTCCATTCCGGTCTTTTGGCTTGGGTTTTTCCCTCTCTCTCTCTCTTTCCATCTCTTTTCTGCTGTTTGCCTTCCGGGGATTCCTCCGCCATTGAGCTTAAACGTGAAATTTTGGCCTAGTCTGAAAATTAGGGTTTGTACTTTCCCGCCAATCTAAGGTCGAATGAAGTGAATAAATTGAAAATTGAGCTTAATGTTGATGTCAGTGTGCTTTCAGCAGGCCTCCACTGAAATTTCATCAGATTCTGAGTACTTACTATTTTTAGTAAGTGCGCAATTACAGGCAATCCTTCAACATTTTTGGGATTCCGACAGTCACATTGCATCCAGAACACATTAGGCTACTCGCGTGCAAAATTTGAGCTAAAATGGACAACTTGCTATTTTTAGCAGTTCAACTTCCGGAGCAAATTTCAGGGCTTGGATGCAGAGTTTTTCTTTGCATGTCTGCATATTCCTTCTGGGTTTTTCGAGACCTTCGAGACAGTATAACATGCAAAGTGAGACGACAACTTTCAAAGTTCAGCCTTCAAAAGCTATTTTTAGGATTTGCATGTCAGGGTTTTCTTTGCATGTCTGCATATTCCTTATGGGTTTTTCAAGAGCTTCGCAGTGATGTGACATGCAAACAGAGATAATCACTCAGTGAGTAACTATTTTTAGCAGGTGCGTCCCGGCAGCCGCCTCCCAGCACTTCAGAATCACGAGCTGATCGCAATGCAGCAGAAATGAGAACAAACGAAGATCATTTGATATGCATGCAGAACAAATTAGGGTTTCCAGCTTCGAGACCTGAAAAGAGGGATAAAAAGTCAGAATTTTCGAAAACCGGTGTAAACCACCGCAATCAGCATCCTTCAAGCTATCTGCCGGTAAAATTTGAAGACAAACGGAGCACTTACTATTTATAGTAAGTCGTTTTGGAAACAGGCTAAAAATAGCAAATCAGTTGCATGCGCCGATGTCTGCAGGAAGGTCACGTGGCGAGGAGCACGTCATTCAAATTTCAAGTCAATCGAGCTATGGAGGTATCGAAGCAAGCAGTTACTATTTATAGCAAATCACCTTAGAAATGGGCTAAAAATAGCAGGCCAACTAAAACTAGCAGTGTCAACAGTGTAACAAGGTCGTGAGGATGCAGTGTTTGAAATTTCAAATCGTTCTGAGCTTCAGAGATGCAAAAATCAAAGGACTTACTATAAATAGTAAGGCACAGAGAAGCTGGCGAAAACGAGGAAAAAGTGACTAAGTCTAGAACTTCATCCTGCAGCTACCTGAAAATGCGCCCTCAAGCACCAGATGCCAAAAAATTTTCTAACTCAGGTGTTTCATCCTACAGCTACCTGGAAATGTGCCCAAAAGGCAAGTAAGTCAAAGTGGTCAACATGTTTCATCCTTCTCCCATGGTAAAATGCGCCCAAAACAGGGCATGTAAAGACAAAAACGAGGAAGGTGAAGGGTCACATGCTAGGCGTTGGAAGTTTCATCCACCACATATGCTTAAATGCGCCCAAGAAGGATGGCAAGTCAACAAGTCAAAGAAATTCGTCCTCCTCACCCATCTAAATGCGCCCAAGTTTAAAGAAGTCAACAAGTCAACAAAAGTTCGTCCTCCTCATATGCCTAAATACGCCCAAATGAGGTCAAGTAAAGAAAAAAACGGGGAACTTGAAGAGTCATCCTTCATGCAAGCCAAAATGCGCCCAAGTTGAAGAGAGTAAAAGTGAATGTAGGGTGGTGAATAAGGTAAAGGGTGAATAAAATACTCCAAGGTGTGGTGAAGACAAGGTAAATGCGAGGCGTGGGCAATATTCTTCTTCAAGTGTTAAATACGCCCAAGGTGGTAAGTGTTAGATGGTCTTAGAAAATATTGCCAAGGGTGAATAAAATGCTAGGCGTGATTTTATTCCTCTTCAAGTATGCTATGCACCTAGGGTGGTGAAATAAAATGCAAGGAGGTGAGAACAAAGTTGCTAGGCGTTGGAGTTGCAAAATAATAAAAAAAAATTCTAAGGCGTTGAAGATGATGGAAGTAAAATATGATGTGCTTGCAGGAAGATCTTCTAAGTAAAATAAATTTTTTCTCACAAGCAAAGTGATCAAAGTTGAATATAAAAATTTCCAAGGCGAAATTTTTCTAAGGCAAAATTTTCAAGGTGATTTAAATTTTTTCTAAGGCAAAGTATTTTCTTAGAAAATACGCCTAGAACTCAAGGTGATGAATTTTTCTTCTTGAGGCACGAGCAAATTTTTCAGAGATGAAGTCAGAAGATGATGACAATACAGGATGAATTTTAAAATTTCTCAAGTCTGAGCAATGGGATGTTCACAGAGATGAAGAACGGATTTAAATTGGTGGAGTAATATTTTTCTAAGGTTTAAAATTTTTTAATTTAAATGAACCTGTTCGTTGTGTACCCATGGATTCATCGCGTTTCAGAGAAAATTTTCTTCTAGGTATTGGACATTTGTGATGAAGAATGGATTTTTATGACTTTTGCACTTCACCAACGCTTTTTGGGTGAAGAATTTAATCAGTGCTCAAATTGTGAAATTTTCCTAAGGGAAAATTTAAAATCTTCTAAGGCAAATTTGAATAAAATGATTTTTGAAAGGAAAATGCTTTGAACGATGAATCCAAAATGAATTGCCTAGATGATTTTGATCAAATTCTTCACAGATGAATTTTCCAGAGCCAAAGAGAAGTAAAATTCGAATTCAAGTAACAGAGCTCCGGCTGGTGAATTAAAAGATGAATTTAAATTAAAAAATTTCGAAAGTGAATTTGAAATGTGGCAGTCAAAGTTGAACTTCTAGAAGATTGAGATTCTCAGACAAGTGTCGAAAATGCCAGAGGAGGGAAATTCAAATGAAGTAGTGCAAATTTAATTCACTGACTATACTTAGCTTCTTCTAGAAATCGATTTTGCTATAAGAGCTGAGAAGTTTTTCTTTTTTCCTCACTAGTTGAAGGAATTCGATTTTGTTCTAAGGCTGAAGCTGAGTTGAGTTTTGAAGACTGGAGTGCTGAAGAAGTTCGAATTTTTTTGTAGCTACAATTGCTGAGGAAGTTCGAAATTTTGCTAAGACTGAAGGTTGCAGTGAAAGGCGTTGGAAGTTCCTAAGTGACTGAAGTTCGAATTTGCTGAAGGTTGATTGAAGAAATTTCGACTTGAAGAGGAATATTGCTGAAGCTTGAAGAAGATCATACTGCTGAAGCTGAGAAGGACGACTTGAATTTGTTGCTGAAGTTCAAATCTAAAGTAAATGATTGCTGAAGGGGTACGAATTTTCAAAGAGTGAGGTTACTAAAATCTGAAGTTGCTGAGGAGGTGCGCACCTACTAAGTCTGCAATTGCTGAAGAATTTAAAAAGTGCGAACTTGCTGAGTGTAAAGTGAAGTTGCTGAAGCTTGCTTAGGAATTTGTTTCTAAGTGATTGAAGCTCGAATTTGTTGAAGGAGAAGTTGAGGTTTGCGAACGAGAAATAACATTGCAACTTCTTGAAGTCGACTGGCAGCCCTGCAAAGTATTTTATTTATTTTTTCTAAGTTAATTTGCTAATGAATGTTTATTGTCCTGCAGATGGCTGAGGCAAGGGCGACTGGCAAGGATAACAACGGTGCATCCCGGCAAGCAGTTATAAAGAAGCTGAGCAAGACATTTATGCCAGAGTCAAAATTCATTTCGAAGTTGGGCAAGCTGACTGATACCAACTTGGGCTCCGTCAACCTAGAGACTTTCAAGAACAGAATGCTGGGGATTGGTAGTCATCGACCTTCGACCACTTCACACAACATCGTTCGAACTGGGTTATATGCAGCTGTTGGTTTCCCATCGGCCATTCAGTGTTCGGAGTTGATGATGGAGTGCGCCAACTGTTATGAGAAAGATCACAGGTCAATCATGTCACCAGATGGACAAGTGCTCACCAACCTCACTCCTGCTGCCATTGGTGAGGCCTTTGGAATTCCAATGCACAGGAATATGATTTACAAATCCAGAGAGCGAGCTGAGCGAATGTATGCTTCTGCATTCGAGAGATGCACGGAGACGATCAATACACACTGGATGAGCAATCTCAAGCCTTCTCGTACGAAGTTGCCAAGACAAATTATAGCAGATGACTTGAAGCAGGAGTATTGTGACCTCATCATGATGCTGAGTCGAGTTGGTGGCTGCCCACAATCATTTATTTTTGAGCCATGGATGTTCTACTACATCAACCTCGTGCTAGAAGGGAAAGATTACGTCAACTGGGCCGAGATGATCAGTGACAATTTGCATGAGCAGCTCCTGAGCTTGAGAAGAACGAGGACATTTTATATGAGCTCTTACATCATCTACATGCTGGCTCGTATGACGAGGTATAGAGGGGTTTCATACAAGGAACCTGTTGGTTGTGGCTCTCACCAGTTTAAAATACATGAGGCTTGTCCATAGTTGCACCTGACAAGTACTACCTATTACAAGCGTGTCAATGATGCCTTCACCATGCACATCACGAGATTGCTTTAGGAGCGGATGCATCCCAGAATCTCGAGAGAGGCCCAAGAATTGATTGAGAGGTATGGGTGCTGGTTTATACAGTTTCCAAAGTTATCTTACATAAGGCTGCAAGGTTTTTCATCATATCCATATAGGCTGCCTAATTACCCAACCGATAGAATTTTAATGTTAGAGATATCTAGGCAATTGGTTGCCTATGATAAAATTCAGAAGAAAAAGAAGAAGGGAGGTGTTGATTTCCCAATTGTCATGGGTAACTCGGATGAAGTGTGTCCTTCATTACAGGCAGCCAGAGAAGCCGAGAGTGAGCTTCAATTTTATCACTTTTCATATCACACTAGCCAACAGCACTATGATCCGCATAATAACATCAAGTGGATACTGTCAGAGGAGTTTAAACACAAGGCAAATATTGAGGATTATTGGGCTGATGCATCAGATGAGATTGAAGTCAGGAAAAGAATGTTCTCTTGGTTGCCAATTAATATGATCAGGGAGTGTGAAATTGTTCCGGTTCCATACCAGGTGAATGAGAACATGGACGTTGTCCATCCAGATTATGCAGCAGTAAGAGATACTCCGCTTCCACTCCCGGATTGGTCAGAACCAGAGGTTGCTGATTTGGACACACTTTCTATTCCGATCTTCACATTCACCAGAGCATGGGTTGACAGGCGTGTGGCGAGGTTGAAAAGTAGGTCAATTGCTTTGACTTACAATTTGATGGGAGATCATAGGGCTTCCACCACGGCGAGAAGAAACAAATCACACGGCGTCCGGAAAGAAGGAAGAGTTAGAAGCCTATTAGTAGAGCTCCACGAGTTGCTGTTGAATCCTGCGCCATTGGAACACGTTCTCTCCAAGCATCTAGAGGTTTCTTTATTTGCTGATTAGAGGAATGCATTGAATCAGGTGCAAGCAATACAGGAAAATAATCAGCCACCACGGAGGAGAGTCGGTTGGCCCAGTGTCAGCACCTAGTAGAGTTGATCGAAGCAAGATGATGAGGGGACTACCCACCCTCGGTTCGAGTTCGAGAGGTTGGTACTTGGCGGTCGTTGGGTTGCAGAGAGAAGGAGAATGGGAATGCACTACGGATGATGATCTTCTAGAAGACTGATTGTGGGCATTAATTGCCTTTACTATTTTGGGAGTGAGTGGGAATCTTTGCTCATTTATTGCACCACTCCCCATTCTGGCAGTTTTTAGGGTTAGGGCTGAGGTGGCTTAATCTTAGCCACTCTTTTGATTGTAATCTTAGCCGTCCATTGGACTGGGCTACCTATAAAAGGGGGAGTCCCCCTCATTTGTAATTCATTAGACTAGCATTAGATTTGGAGATCAGACTAGAGAGTAGAGCAGAGTAGACATTTTGCTTGATAGTTTAGCATAGTGTGGAGAAGAAAGAAAGTTTTCCCTTTGAAAACTTTTGTGGAGATTGTTGTGTAAAACTTTCATGATAATAGATCTTTTCATTGATGGTGGAATTCGTCTTTGTCATGGATAGCTAGCAAGGTCTCTTCATCCTTTCGGATCCAAGTAGCATAAAGTAGCGTAATTTTCATTTCATGCAAGTAGTTTACTTTGGATGTGTGGTGTTTTATTGAGGTAGCTTCATTTCATTCCATACCACTAGCAGCTTGTTGATGATAAGTTCGCCTTGCGTGGTCCACTAGAGATTATCTTGAGTTTAACTTCGATTGTGATTTGTATACTTATATGCGTCGTTCTGATGGTGTATGTATGCTAAATTGTAATCTGAACATCTTTTGCTATCCCTTTGAAGATTGCACTAATTTTGCTGAAGCTGTCCGAAGTGAGGCTAGGTGAAATTCGGTCGAAGTCTGCCGAAATTGAGCTCCACATATCTTGCATTTAGAATAGAATATAAGTCTCTTAGGCCCTACACTCATTTACTTTCCGCACATTTCTGGTTAGCTTTAGGAAAACGTACTTATTGCCAAATCATCCGCATTATGCAAATCCCCTTCAAATCATCCATCAACTGTTAACTGCAAGAATCTTGAACAATTGTGTAAGTCCCCTCGTGAAAACAGCAATTCACATCAAACCAACTGAGGGTAATCTAAGTATTTCGGAACCTTGGAGTTGAACGTGCGAACTTTCTTGCAATCTTAGCGCACGGAATACTTTGATCAAGAGAGAACGGAGTAGCCTTCGGACTATTTTGTTCTGCTGATTGGTGCGGTCATAAAAATCACATCAACAAACATCAATAAGAATGTTTGCAAATGACTCTAAATTGTCTAAACAATGTCCTAAGATGAATGTGCAACTTATTTTGGCAATCTTCAATGCATATACATGATCTAAACATGAGAAATGTTCACCTACAACCAACTGGTATTTTAACAAACAGTTGGTATGCAACCTATATGCTGATAATAACATCTACAGCCACTTGACATTATGTCAAACAGTTGGCATACATCCTCATACAATATTCAAATGATCAATACAACAATATATAACTCCCAACTGATGACTCTTTATTGAAATGCAATCTTCAAGTACAATGCTAGCATGAATTTGCCAAGACTCTTGGCTTACAATGGTGATACAAAAATAATGCCAAATCTGATATACATCTACAGCAACAACATATTCTTCGCTTACAAATGAAGATGCAACATTGTCAAATCTGACTATAATGAACTCCTACAGCAGCAACTAATGACCATGCTGATTGCACTATAATGAACTGAAATTTACAATGTAATATTGCTAATAAAGGCCTAACTAAATGCAATACAATGATTTACAATGAACCTGGAAGTAGATGGCTGCCTGAAGCAAAATATTCGATTCTTCTTATCCTTGATAGATTTTCTTCCAAAACAATAGCGCCCAGCTTCTTCAACACCTAATCATGCTTCACAAATTTTATCAGATTTTTATCACCCCTTCTAGCTGGAAATCGCCCTCCAAAGCTAGCCGCCCCTGTTTCTTGAAATCAGATCTCTGTGTTAATTCGTAGCAGCTTGCAACTCCTCCAAATAGCACTTGAAATCATCTCAGACCCTACTTGAATAGAATGCTCCTAACCCTTGATGAAGTCGATGCATCAAAAGCAAGATATAAGCAAAAACGTCCCTTCCTTGGACTGCAAATGAAATCTGAAATAAATCTGATATTTAAATCAGACTTATGCAAGAAATCTCCCAAAGCAAAATTGATCCTCCAATGATCAAATCGATGAAGACTTATCACACAAAATGTCTCCAGCAACTTCTTCAAATTGAACAATACAAAAACTTGGCCAAAGGCCACTAAGTTTTTACAATGAAGCACAAATAGAAAGTCTGAAGTGACTTCCTCCAGCTGCAATAATTCAGATGATATTTCACACCCTCAAAATTGCTAACCAATTGAGAGTTTCCGTTCTCAATGGTCAAATAACAACTGTAGAAACCCTAGGCCCCACAACTGAAAATATCAAATCAATACTCAAATCTGGATAGGCAATGAGCTCCTCATGTCTATTTATTCTTTTCCTCAAGAGGTCGGTCTCCTTCTAGAACTTTTCCCAGTTTGCTTCTAGAAGAAATATTATAATATGATTTTATTATTGCACTTTATAATAATATAAAATATTAATCAACTCCTAAAGTGCAATATAACATTATAATATAAAATAAAGGTTTCCATAAATAGAAATATCCATGATGATACTAGGAAAACCTTTATGGAATCACGAAATGAGCCAACCAATCAACTGGGTATCTGCCAAACGTTCCTCTTATCAAGTCCCATTAGCCTACGAGGATCAGGAATAGGCTAATTCCTCTAAACTCTATCGCTCCTAAAAAAGGGGACATTACAGTCCGCCCTCCCTGAAATTGCTTGTCCCCGAGCAATCTCAGCAACAAGTACAACTCTTCTCCACCTGGATCCCGAGTGAAGACCTGAGTAATGTCCCAAACATCACCAAAAAGCTCTTGTAACACAACCAACTGGAATTGCCGAGTCGACTCAATAGCCGATGTAAACCATGCCAAACATGAATGTGCAGTGGAAACCCAAGTAGGACAGCCATCGATCAATGAAGAATCTAAGAAGATTAAGTCACCAACCAACAAGTAGATAGCTGTCCTATCATATGAAATGGGTAACAAATCCAAAAATGGGTTGTGGATGCCTTCATTACCCTCCAAGGACAACTCTTGAGTGGCTAATCCACTAAGAGTGTCATCATTAACATCATCATCCTCCTCAAAAGAATGATCAACCTCCGCACCACATGAAGAAACCTCAAATTGTACCAAGTTCTTTGATTGACCAAGGTTATCAACCTCATAACAAAGTGCATCCTTCCCTTGAGTAAGGAGTCTTCTAATATTATCCATTCCTTTTTGTCTTGCCATGTTGATGAGATTGATTTTGTCTTTCACTTCTTGAAGATGTTTCCTCGCATTTGCAGCCACTAACCTAGCCTCCTTGGCCTTCCTCAACCATTCTTCATTCAACATTTCGGACCTTTTAACTTCTTCAATGCCAAAATACACAAAATCAGCCCTTTTAGGCTTGATATCTTCATGTCCACTAATGGGTGTAGGGCTGCCATTAAAAGATGATATCACATCATTGGCTTGTTCGTGATCACAAGCTACTTTTTCATGAAGATGATGATGCACCATATTGCTGTCCTCAAACAAATACGTGATGACATCATGCCATTGTAAAATGCCTCCTTCATCATGTGAAGGAAAAACACTAGTGGCTGCTCCACTAAGAAGAAGATCAAATTCCACATCCTCCTTAATATCTTGGGCCTCCAAATCACAATCAGTTTCTTCATCATGATAGGATGAAGCAATGCAAGACTCAGCTAATGAAGCATCACAACAACCCATATCCTCATGTGGCTGCTCCAAAGCAACTAGTTTGTTTTCAAACACCACTTGCTCTTCTTCAACTTTGAAGTCATCCTAAAGTGTCATGTCCCCATTTTCTTCCTCTATGTTGGTCTGATTTTTATTCTCCATAAGATCAGTTGTATGCTGGTCATCAACTGCTGCAAACTCATTGTAGAGGTTTCTAGATACCTTACTTGTAGAGACCTCTTGCTCCTCCTTTTCATTTTGTGATGTAGACTTCTTAAAAATGGAAGTCATATACCGTGCTAGTTTGTCTATGGTTGCAAGGTGTGAAAGCAATTCAGCCATCTTTTTCAGACTTTGTATGAGCTTCTCCAATTCTCTCATCATGGAATTTGACTGTTTCCAGGAAATAGCCATGCTGTTCAACTGAACTTCTGATCTGTAGCTGAAAACTACCCAACAGGTTGCCAACAAACTATTCTGATACCACTGTAATGAGCCCAACCCGAGTTGACTCAGAAACTCTTCTCTTGCTGCCTCTGGAATTTTGACAAACAGTTTGTATGCAATTACTTGTTGCTGGTTTGATGTTTGAGATTGTAGTATTGACAATATTCGATGCATATACATGATCTAAACATGAGAAATGATCACCTACAGCCAACTGGTATTTTAACAAACAATTGGTATGCAACCTATATGCTGATAATAACATCTACAGCCACTTGACATTATGTCAAACAGTTGGCATACATCCTCATACAATATTCAAATAATCAATACAACAATATATAACTCCCAACTGATGACTCCTTATTGAAATGCAATCTTCAAGTACAATGCTAGCATGAATTTGCCAAGACTCTTGGCTTACAATGGTGATACAAAAATAATGCCAAATCTGATATACATCTACAGCAACAACATATTCTTCGCTTACAAATGAAGATGCAACATTGCCAAATCTGACTATAATGAACTCCTACAGCAGCAACTAATGACCATGCTGATTGCACTATAATGAACTGAAATTTACAATGTAATATTGCTGATAAAGGCCTAACTAAATGCAATACAATGATTTACAATGAACCTGGAAGTAGATGGCTGCCTGAAGAAAAATATTCGATTCTTCTTATCCTTGATAGATTTACTTCCAAAACAATAGCGCCCAGCTTCTTCAACACCTAACCATGCTTCACAAATTTTATCAGATTTTTATCACCCCTTCTAGCTGGAAATTGCCCTCCAAAGCTAGCCGCCCCTGTTTCTTGAAATCAGATCTTTGTGTTAATTCGTAGCAGCTTGCAACTCCTACAAATAGCACTTGAAATCATCTCAGACCCTACTTGAATAGAATGCTCCTAACCCTTGATGAAGTCGATGCATCAAAAGAAAGATATAAGCAAAAACGTCCCTTCCTTGGACTGCAAATGAAGTCTGAAATAAATCTGATATTTAAATCAGACTTATGCAAGAAATCTCCCAAAGAAAAATTAATCCTCCAATGATCAAATAGATGAAGACTTATCACACAAAATGTCTCCAACAACTTCTTCAAATCGAACCATACAAAAACTTGGCCAAAGGCTACTAAGTTTTTACAATGAAGCACAAATAGAAAGTCAAGTGACTTCCTCCAGCTGCAATAATTCAAATGATATTTCACACCTTCAAAATTGCTTACCAATTGAGAGTTTCTGTTCTCAATGGCCAAATAACAATTGCAGAAACCCTAGGCTCCACAACTGAAAATATCAAATCAACACTCAAATCTGGATGATAGGCAATGAGCTCCTCATGTCTATTTATTCTTTTCCTCAAGAGGTCGGCCTCCTTCTAGAACTTTTCCAAGTTGGCTTCTAGAAGAAATACTATAATACGATTTTATTATTGCACTTTATAATAATATAAAATATTAATCAACTCCTAAAGTGCAATATAACATTATAATATAAAATAAAGGTCTCCATAAATAGAAATATGATAATATCCATGATGATACTACGGAAACATTCATGGAATCACGAAATGAGCCAACCAATCAACTGGGTATCTGCCAAATGTTCCTCTTATCAAGTCCCATTAGCCTACGAGGATCAGGAATAGGCTAATTCCTCTAAACTCCATCGCTCGTGAAAAAGGGGACATTATAGATAAATAAAAAGCAAATATGTAAGAGACCAGGTGTCTCTCAACCCCAACCACGGACTAAAATGCAAGTTCTTGTTTGTTTCGATGTGTTTGTGATTTTTTGTAGTTTTTTGCAATAAGAGGGTTTATGCGATTTTTCAATAAATGCTTGAAAATCATATGAAAATACAAGGATTGATAATTATACAAGCAAAGAACTTTCAGAATGAAGGCGAATAGCTTTATTTTGCTTGTTGAAAGATTACAATGCTAACTCAATAACATGCATACAAAAAGGCAAGTAATTTTATTCAAGAACCTGATTTACTTGCAACCGCCTATATGAGAAGATAGGAATGGTACGACCAGCTTGAATGAAGATTTCTCCCACCAATAAATGCATGAAATCTCCCCTAGAGACCAAGGCGCCAATCACTGATGAGATGAGGAAGAAAAAGGCATAGCGATTTGCCTTAGGATTCACACACCTTTCAGCTGGTAGGGTACGGCTTTGGCAGCAATAAATGAGCCGTACGGCTGAGAAGAAATTTGTCTGAGATCTGATGAATGGAGAATGAAAATCGACCTCTTCTTGATTCAATACTTTTTCCTTCAAAACCCTTACTGATTTTCCTCTATAAGCACGAATATAACTTCTGAACAAAACTACCCTGTTAGCAAGCTTCAGCTGATCTTTCACAACCTCAGTACGCTTGATTCTGAAGAGTTGATGTTCTCCAAAACCTGATTGTAGAAACCCTTGTTTCTCCAACTTCAAGTTGTTCTCAGAGAGAAAAGACAAAATTTGAATAATCATATCATAATGAGTTATATTCTGCCTTTGAGAAATATATAACTCTCTTACACAAGTTCGACCCCTTCTCAAAAAAGCAATTAAATGACATTTAATAATAATAATTTCACCCCTTTGAGACTTAGGCAAATTATTAATAAATGGCATACCTTTTTAAATGAGTAATAAATACTCATTTAATATTAAAATTACTCCTCTATTATAAAGTATTAAGTACTTTATAATTTTCCATTAATTAATACTTTAATATTTCATTTTTGTAATGTCCCCTTCTCATCAGTGATTAGCCTTGCAGTTCATCAGCCTATTCTGGGTATTCTGGAGACCCGTAGGCTGGAATGTGGAGAAATTAGGGTTTCTTGGCTTGGAGTTTTGTGGCATTTCATATTATTTACTATTTTTAGTAAATACCACTTTTGGCAGTTTGCAGTTGAACTATCCTCAGTCATCTTTTCAGTTGGCGCAGTTGTTTATGTTCAGGCCTTGTCTTCAAAAAGCTTTATTTGGTGAAAATATTTGAATTAAGGCATTAATGTTTTATTTCTCTGTTGACCCCCCGCTTGGCCTAAGGAGATAACTTTAAATTGTTTTAAAAGAGGGCCATGAAGGGTACGCCTTCATTAAGAGATTAATTATTATTTTTTGAAATATTTTATCACCTTGAAAGTGGACGCCACTTTTATGAGGAGTTTATATTTTTGAAAGTTGAAAAGAATTTCAAAAGGTGACTTTTGGCGTTCCTCCTGGGAAAGTGAAGAGTTTCTCAGTTTTTTATAAAATGAAGGCTTTGCTCCAGCATTTGGTTATCTACTGTTTATCATACTGTTATGCTGTCAAAATGACAATGGACATTTTGCTTCGAGGATGCTGCCTCCTAGCCTCTTACCAATTTCGTGTTTGAAATACAACACCTAGTCGGATTATTTCTGCTTCTCAAATCAGACTAGCAGATTGAGCATCAAGATTAAAGAATTTTTGAAGTATTTTTACAGTTTTGGGTTTATTGGTTTATCTACAGCTGAAGCTGGTTTTTGATTATATCTCTTGGAGTGATTTTAATTCTGTTCTGGGTATTTTGGCAAATCAATTCTTGGTTCAAGGCAACCCCTTTCTCAAAAAATTGGAATTTATTTCCAGGTTTCTGAATTTATTTTGCAAAATCAATTTTTCAAGAGGGCCGTACCATTTGGGAGAGCATTGGAATTCGTGACAAATAATCTAGAGTTTCTGGTGATTGTTTCTGGATTGCATCTTGGGCGCCAAACCTCTAGGAAGCATTTGCAACTGATTTCTCATCATTCGGAGGTAATTTGACCAAGTTATGAGCATTTAATGAATTCACAGTTTGTTGGTCTGAACTTCCAGAATACAGATTTTTATATCAGAATTGTAATTGTTCTCTGTTTGGCTTCATACTTCAGTTTTGGAGTGTTATATGATTATTAGAACTCATACTTCTCTTCCTAGATTCATTCTTTATCATTGTAAATTGTAATATGCAGAGTTTAATTTGTATAGGTTGAGATTAAGCATTACTAATCCAACCATTTGCAGTTCTGCAATTACTTCTTGTTTTCACATTAATTACCACTGGATGGTTTACCGCCAGTATGGATAATCTTATTGTAACACTCTTGTACCCACTTTCATAGTGGTGAATCCCCACAGCTCTGTGGATGCCCACCGCAGCAGATGAATTGTTTTAATTGTAATCTTTTGCCCCCACTGTTTGGTGGTAGTGTGGAAATGCTCTTCATGGCTGGTTATCCGCCTGTTAATTTCTAGCTTTCAATTTAAACACTTCGTCATATGTTAGCACCTCGCCCTCAGTGGGATCTTGTGTGCACATTCTTGACGTTGAGTAGTTTCTTTCAAGTATTTTTCATTTAGCTCCTCCGCCATATGACAACACCTATCCTTCATTGGGATTGAGTGTGCATTCTTGGTGTGAGTTCATTTCAAGTTTGGTTTTTTATTTGGAGCTAATGCTAATCAAGTTGGTTAAGTGCTGGTTATGTTGTGTTAATTCATCGAAAAAATTGGTTAGCATATTTCACATTTAATTGACTTTATATTATAAAGTCATAATAATAATCATTTAATTATTATTAAATGTGCCATTATTCTCCGTTTGCTCAACGAACTGTCAAACTGGGTCGATACCGGACTTGCCAACTGAACCAGGTGCCCTGCCAAAAATAGTAACCCCTGTTGGCCTGACTTACTATAAATAGTAAGTGCCTAAATATCACTCTGTGAGTTCCTGCAAAGGCCCAAACCTGAATCAACTGGTGGAGTAATGTCCCAAAACTCAGGATAACTACCATGGATAACCCTCTAATCAAATTTGTCAGCCTACGAGGGTCACAATGATAGGCTCACTCCTCAACAAACAATGTCAGCGAAAACGGGGACATTACAAAATATTAATTTCCATTACTCATCGATTAATAAGGCTTGATAATAAAGTAAAGTTTTGAATATGATATTTGTCATCACCTTTCATTTGGGAAATTGACGTGTTTAAAGGATCGTATTATGTTCACATTGCACCGGGTTTAGTTGAAAAATCAGGAATACGAATATTTGAAGAGAATACTCAGCGCCTTCATTCTGTCGCCACCTCCAATGTACTTCCAAACACTAGATGCCGTGAGACTCCATCTTTCTGCATCGCGGCAACACAAAGAGGCTACAACGATTTATTACATTGAAGCTGATTAGAAGGTCGTCGATTTCTATAGACTCCTAGCGCCCCATCCTCTTGCATTTAGAAGTTTGATGGAAATCAATTTTGAAGGGTTTGAGTGGAGATTGAACTCTCAGAGGGAAGCGACTTCATGCTGGTGAAGGTCGTCATAGTAAAGAAATATTTGGTATAAATCAAGGCTTGAGACTTAGCTGCAAGCTCGTGGCATTTTCAGGTCCCATGGCTCATACTTGAAAGGCGATTTAATGGTTAGCAGTTGTGCCTAATTTCCCAAGCATCACTATGTAAGTTTGCAGCTGATTTTCGCATTCGTGGAGAATAAAAGCTTCAGCCAGGTGTGAAGGATTCAATCAGACCAAATCGTCACTATATTTACCATCAAATTTAGGCTAGGTTTGAGGAATATTGATTCAATCTTTATCCTTGTAATTGTATAGTCACTTGCCATTGTAATAATTTTGAGTTTCAAAACTACAATCCAATACATGATAGAATATGGAGTTTACATGGCAACTGTTTGTTGAAATGTCTATTTGCTGTGCTAGCTCAATATAAGTGAATTATAGCTGCATTTTCATTCCAGCCATTAAGAGTCTTGTAAATTCAGAATTGAAGCTTTGCATTTCATATCAGAGTAATTGCACAGTAGTCATCTTGCTGCAAGTCTTTAGGTGTCTTGTAGAAAAAAAATCTCATTACAATTTCAGTCAATTGCATTCTATAGAAGCTAGTTCCTTAGTTCTGAGACAATCCATGCATGTATTTGTCAACTTATAAGAGAGAATTAAGAAAAGGTTCAAGAGATATCATTTATATGCTGAAAGGAGATTACATGCCCAAGTGTTTGACGAAATGTCAAACAACATTGACTGAAAATTTTAGAGCAAAATTTAACAAGGGACTTTACAGTGGTATTAGAGCTTTGATCTTGCTAGCCTGGAGGGTTTGAAGTTTACAAGTAACCAGCACTTATCAATAGTAGTTGCAGCAGGTTGTGGTTTGGAGACAAAAAAAATGAGGACAAATCAGGAACACATGATAGAGCTTTTGCAATTCTTTCAAAGTTATTAGAAAAATCTAACAACACTGTTAGAACATCCTGAAATATTAAGACCTCTTCTCACAAAGGAAAGGAAAGCAAACACTACGGTAGGAAAGAAAGAAGAAATTCTTTCTCGTGATGTGCAGCTTACAGGTGAACCACAAAAGAAGCTTGATGAAGAAAAGTCAAACACAAAAGAAGAGGTTGGAAAAGAATTGCAGGTGACTGAAATGGTACCAGATAGATACGATGCTATTAAGGTTGAGGATGAAACTAGTTCTTCAAGCAGCTTTATTAATGAGGAAGGATACATGGATCTTCAAGTTGATGTTGAGAATGAACAATCTACTGATTTTGAGTTCACTAAATCAGCTACTAAGGAGATTGCTACAGATAAGCCATGTGAAGAGAAGATGGGTTCCTTTGAAGAATTAATCTCATTTGGTTTACAGGTTCCACTTTCTTTTCAAGAAGATAGCATGCCATCATGCAGTGAATCAGTTGTGTTGGATGATGAATTCAAATAACAAAAGGAGCCCTCTTGTGTTTTGACACCTAATTAGGGAATTGATGGTGTTTGTACAAGTGGAATTAGTGCTGTCCTAATTCCAAATCATAATATATGTATACAGGGCTTTGCAGAAGAAGAGAGTTGCATGACTCAAGAACTTCAGGAACAATCTGATGCTTCTTCATGTGAAGCAAAACTTGTTCATACACCCAATAGTCCGCACAAGTTGGAGAACTAGTTGAAGGTGAATGAGGATGAGATTGTGGCAGCATTATCTCATCATGATAAAATGCACAAACTGATTGAGAATCATCTTTGGATGGTTCAATTGGAGAGAAGACAAAAAGAAGTTGAAGCAAAGTCTTCTCATGATAGCTTGTAGGAAATCAAAGAAAGTTTGGGAACAATGAAGTCAAATTATTTACACCTTCTTTTGGATCGTGACCACCTTCTCAACCTCATTGAGATGTATTTAGACGCTTTGATGAGGAAAGAAGAGGAAGTTGATAAGCTCTCTCACAAGCTTAAGGTTTCCAACGATTCCTTGAAGAGTACTCAAACAGCCCTTCAAGAATCCGAGATTCATGTTGATGAGCTCTGCTTAGAATTGAGTTTGGCTCAATGTTCACATGTTCAACAGAAACACAGTCATCTATGGCAGCCAGGGCATAGGACAAAGAAAGCAGCATGAGAACTCCTAGCATTCACGCTCAAGATACAAGTGCAGTGCCTCTTGTTTTGGTTAGACAAGAGGAGTCACTTGGTGATGGATGCATCATTCTTGGTCAGTTGATTTCAGTCTATGGGTTGGATATAAGCATGTTGGTAGTAGTATTCGAGCACCACCCTCATGGGTTTTACCTCCTACTTCATTGATTGATGGCTGTCCTACTTTGTTGGTCAGAGTTCTGTCAGTGTACACTTTGAGGACAGTAGCAGCTAGGATGGTTAGGAGACATGGGAATTGTCACTTTGGTGTTAGAGGACAGATTGATGATGAGTTCTTACCATCCTTTGACAATAGAGATACCTTTTGCTCCATCATGGACATGATTCACAAGTTACATGGTGTTGTTCTGATTTATGCCAGCAGCTTGTCAGGGGTTGGTATATGTTTCTATGCACCTATATTGGGCATCTTTCACATCTTCAGGAGACCACTCAGGGTGGAATGGATTGTTGATGACGTAGACATATCAGTCTTGGCTACAGGTTTAGGCATCATGGGAGATTTGAGTACAAGGCTTTACATTGGTACTTTAGAGATTGACATTGGATAGTCTTATCAGAAGAAGATGGTTTCTTCTAAGACTTGCACGCTAGACTGTGATGTTGTTCCGGCCTCTTTTCAGGAGATTGATGGCATTTATGATGTTACTCTTCTTACTCCTGAAAGCAAATCAGGATACTTGCAATTGCTTTCTGATAGTGGTCTTGTGGTCAAGGCTACAAGGGGCAATGATGATGTTGCTGCAAGACAAACTCATCCTATTTTGAGTTGTGAGTCTTCTTTTGATGATGGCAGTATAGGATGGAATACACATGACTACTCTAGTATTACATTGGCACAGACGTGCTCATCAGTTTACTTTCAGCCCACATACATAGGATTTGACTATCTTTGATGACACAGAAAGGTGGGTTGAATAAGAGGTGTCCAGGTTCACTCCAGTATGATATATTTCCAACTTTGGGTAATGACTTCAAGTTTGGCAAGTCTTCCACTTTGTTCCCTTTTCCTAATTGGCTTTTGAATCAAGACTTAGAGGCTTGTTACAATTGGGATTTTGAGGTTATCAGAGTGGCACAATGGAAGCCATCAGTGGTTGGCTTTCCAATTCATTCATGGGATCCAAGAATTTATTTGTTGGTTGATTGGCCTCACAGATTGACAGGGCTTGACAGTGTTAGGAGCTTCAGTTGTATTCAGAGGACGCTGGTTGGAGTTCTTTTCAGGATCATTTGCTATCCGGGTGGTTGGTGGATAGACACAGATGGTTTGTTGTTCAGGTATCAGATGCTATGACAGTTGAGATGGTTTGTAGATGCGGATTGCTTGAGGGCAAGCAATCTTTGGGAAGGGAGGACTGCAATGTCCCTGAATTTGTGGAGAAGTGACTTAATTAATTTAATTGATTAAGTTGTCCTAAAATTAATAATATTTCAAAAGGATGACTTAATTGATTATTTTAATTAAAATAAAAAAATAAATTATAAAGTCACTTAAATAATATTTTGAAAATGACTTAAGTGAAAATAAAATATTATAATGTCACTTTTGGAAATATTATTGTTCTAGAAGCTTCTTGGAGGATCTTTCTAAATGATCAAAAGAATTCTTTATAAGGAGTTGTGAGCTAGCCTTTTGAGCATGCTTGGATTTTATTTCTCATTTTAGTTTGGGAAGAGCTTAAAGGCTTTTTCAAGTCTGAGGGTTTGAAGACTCTAGGATACTAGGTTTGGTTGTGAAAGATCAATCCTAGCTAGAGATTGTGGAGGAATCCATCTAGGGTTTCTATAGGTGCTTCATTGCAAATTTAATGGTCTTTGACCAAATATGGAGATTATCGATTGTATTCAATTTGTCTGAGAAGCTAAATATTTGAGGATTTGCAATAGCTGATGTATTATTGCAAATTTGAATGGGAGTTTCTATTAATGCAATAGCTGGTTCATTATTGCATTTATCTGTCTTGCTGATAACATTTATTATTGAGAAATTTATAATTATTTTTAGTATTGTGGAGCTTTGAGTAATATTTGAGAAAAATAAATATAAGTGCCAAAAAATTCTATTCCTCGATAAATAAAGGGAAAATATTAATTTCCATTACTCATCGATTAATAAGGCTTGATGATAAAGTAAAGTTTTGAATATGATATTTGTCATCACCTTTCATTTGGGAAATTGACGTGTTTAAAGGATTCGTATTATGTTCACATTGCACTGGGTTTAGTTGAAGAATCAAAAATACGAATATTTGAAGAGGATACTCAGCGCCTTCATTCTGTCGGCACCTCCAATGTACTCCCAAATAGTAGATGCCTTGAGACTCCATCTTTCTGCATCACAGCAACACAAAGAGGCTACAACGATTTATTACATTGAAGCTGATTAGAAAGTCGTCGGTTTCTATAGACTCCTAGCGCCCCATGCATTTAGAAGCTGGACGGAAATCAATTTTGAAGGGTTTGAGTGGAGATTGAACTCTCATAGGGAAGCGACTTCATGCTGGTGAAGGTCGTCATAGTAAAGAGGTATTTGGTATCAATCAAGGCTTGAGACTTAGCTGCAAGCTCGTGGCATTTTCAGGTCCCATAGCTCATACTTGAAAGGTGATTTAATGGTTAGAAGTTGTGCCTAATTTCCCAAGCATCATTCTATAAGTTTGCAGCTGATTTTGGCATTTGTGGAGAATAGAAGCTTCAGCCAGGTGTGAAGGTTTCAATCAGACCAAATCGTCATTATCTTTGCCATCAAATTTAGGCCAGTTTGAGGAATATTGATTCAATCTTTATCATTGCAGTTGTATAGTCACTTGCCATTGTAATAATTTTGAGTTTCAAAACTATAGTCCAATACATGATAGAATATGGAGTTTACATGGCAACTGTTCGTTGAAATGTCTATTTGCTGTGCTAGCTCAATATTAGTGAATTATAAGCATATTTTGGACGGAATTATTCAAGCTATCAGGCACGGAGTTGACCCCAAGTACCAGCTATCACCCCCAATAGACGAGCAAACCGAAAATTGTGAATAAATGGGTGGAAGGCTACTTGTGTAGATATGTGGCAGGACAGCAAAGGACATGGATTAAGTGGCTTCATTTGGGAGAATATTGTTGCAACACCAGTTACCACTTGTCAATTGGTATGACATCGTTCAAGGCATTATATGGGTATGATGTATCATCCTTCTTAGATTTGGCCTTTGGAGAAAGTAAGGCATCCAAAGCCAAAGAGTGGGCCCAAGAATGCCAAGATATTCTTAAGTCTCTTAAGAATAATTTACATCATGTCCAAAATCTACAAAAGAACTACGCGGATAAACACCACGTTGAGCAAAACTTTGAGATTGGAGATTGGTTTACCTCCACTTACAACCATATTGGCAATCTTCCTTGAAGAAAAGTGGCACCAAAAAGCTAAAGCCCCGATTCTATGGGCCTTACAAGGTGATCAAGCGGATAGGAGAAGTGGCATATGAATTAGAACTCCCGAAAAATAGTAGAATACATAATGTATTCCATGTATTATGCCTCAAAAAGGTGCTAGGACAGTGGATTGCACCCTCCACTAAACTTCCACCCTTGAATGAATAAGGCAAGTTGGTTTTGCTGCCCGATAAATATATGGACACCAGGAAAATAAGGTTGAGAAATAGAGTCATCAAAGAATATCTCATCAGATGGAAAGGTTTACCTATGGAGGATGCTACATGGGAGAATGAGCAGGTTCTCAAACATCCTAAGCTATGAATGCTTGTGGACAAGCATTTCCAAGGAGGGGAGTCTGTAATAAACGTCCAAATGACTGAAATAAATGACAACACAATTGGTCGACATAAGGAAAATAGTCAATCTCATCGCTGATTAAAGAATAAAGGGAAAACAGTTAATCGACTTTAGGTAATTAGTAAATAAAGATGCAATAAAGAATTAATATCTACTAAAGATGGTTGTAAGGAGACAATAAGTAAATCGACCAAAGTCAACCAAATCAGCAATCCCAACTAAAGTGGAATAAATTAATCTTTGTTTAGGAGTAAATTGCATATGCTACATATTAATTAAATGTCCAAGTGTGCAGCGATTTAGTTTATGGAGTGGTTATGTTGTGAAAGGTGGTGATTAAAACAAATAAAAGACATTTCCCTCTAATTGGACATTCCTTCCCAAAAAGACATCTCCCTCTAATTGGACATTCCTTCCCAAAAAGACATGACTTTCCAAATCAGGCATCAAAGATATAAGATGTTAAGAAGTGAAGAGCAAAAGGGCATCAAACAGGTTTGAAGATTTAATATACTCTTATTAGCAGATCAAGGCGCTCTTAGGGAGCCATTGATCCTTAAATACAGGCTGCATAATAATTGAGATATATTAGCCACCCAGCCAAGGACAATCGCATGATTTAAAGGACTATAATCAAAGACAGCGGCTAAGGAAAGACACCATCTTGCTCCAAATTCATATGCATATAATCAAATAGAGAGATCAGAAATAGCATCCATTATAATTGCAGATTACATATCAGTATTTATAGCACATATAAGTTCATTCTTATCAGCATATCTTTAAATATTATATCAATCTAAATCCAATAATCACGTCAATATTAGCCTTTGAAGGTTGCTCTTAATAGGATTTAAAGTCTTTCATTAAAGTTATTGATTCTGGACCTATTTGGATATCTTAATTTAGAAGACTAAAGACAACTTTAAGATAAATCCATAAGGGGACATCAAAGAGTGTGACAAATTGAAAATCTGCAAAAAGAATTGGGTGTAAAATTGTGGGCTATTACATTGTTTCAAGGAAAAAACTTTGGTTAAAATCTGGGGCTAGACATTACAACCTCACTTGCTCTTTTTAGGAAGTTTTCAAAGAAGGAATTCCTCAAACCTATAGAGACAAGATATGTCAATTACTTCATTTTGTTAGAGAGGATGCTTGAGGTGCATGAGCCTCTACAATTGATGATGGTGAATTCAAAGTGGAGTAGATAGCCTAATTCAAGCTCTACTTAAGGAAAAGCCATCAAACAAAGGATCCTCGATAATGATTGGTGGTCCATAGTGAAGTAAGACATTGCTAATTTTATTAATAAATTGATGATTTTATCAAATATTAAATATTAAATATTACATTTTTTATTTTCTTATTAAATTTCTGATTTTAATATTTTAATTTTATTGTCCAATATTTCAAATTTTGAAGATTCTAACTTGTCAATTAATTCTTGTGAATTTTTTTTTTCATTTTGCAAATATGTTTGCTCTTTCATTTCATCTGTTGTAGATGTCATTGGATATGTTGATATGGACTCTCCTAGTCTGGAAGAGATATATGAGACATTTGATAGCATGCTTGGAAAAATAAAGCAAACAATTTTGGCTAAGGATCCTACTTTGGGATTATATGAGCAACATTTGAAGCCTAGTGTGATGTGGAGGTGGAACACCATAAACACCTCGCTTCATAAGGCAGCCTTTGCTTTAAATCCCAAATGGTATGCACTAGAGGCTAGAAGGTTACCTCCTTGTGATGACGAAGAGGTGAAAGAAGGGCTAATGAAGGCCTTTCAAAAGATACATCAGTTGAAAACTCTACAATACTTCACACACAATGACTCGCCTTCACAAATCTTCGTACTCGAACATTCAATAAACCAAAGGCGAAAATAGATAGAGCTAAATTAGCTAAAACTAACCCTATTGGATGGTGGACATGGCACAAGAAGGATACTCCACAGTTGAAGATGCTTGCCATTCGCTTCCTTTCATAGGTTGCCAATTCCTCTACTGTAGAGAGGAATCAGTCCACATACAGCTTTATCCACTCCACCAAGAGGAATAGGCTTACCTCTAGACGAGCGGAGAAGCTAGTGGTTGTGCATAATGTTTTCTGACTTCAAGATCATTAGCCTCCAAAGTATCAACAGACTCTAGCTTTACGATGGGATGTTGATCCCGACGACGCTGTCCAGGTTGATGAGGAGGAGGCACGGGACGGATTGGTTGGGATTCAATTGGATGAGGGAGATCCTCATAGTAGCACTGACTCAGAGGACTTTGATTTTGATGCAATGATGGGAGATGCAAATTAGGGTAGCAATATAATTTCTTTTTTGTATTTTCATATTGTAATTGAAAGTAAAACTTGCAGCCTTTGGGAATTTTGTTGTAACTTGTACACTATTTTTTAATATCACATGCATATTGACAATGAATTATGAAAGCAATTAAGTTTTCACATTTGCTTATTTATTTGATTCTCATGTGAACTCTCAATTCAACACAACTGTTATGTATTAAGGATCTATAATGTATATGATGAATGTTTATCAATGTTATCATATGAATATTTAAAATTTCCCTATATATTTTAAAATTTTCCTATTTTTTATATATGCGTCCCCTTTGCCATCCCCTATCGTCCCCAAAAATGGCCCGAAATATTGCTAACCCCGAAACTTGTCCCTTGGTCCCCTGCCATCCCCGTCCCAAAAACTCTAGGTAACATAGGAGATTTATCCTTACATACTGCTATGTTTTGTATTGTCTTGAAAAGACATTAAAACGTTAACATACACATGCATGCATACATGTATCTATGTATGCATATACACTACCATCTGCTATTGTGCTCAAAAACTATTCCCCTAGGCAACCATCCCTGTCTTAGAAACGCTGTGGAGCATAGTAAACTCTAGAAAGAATGTCATTACATACACAGTTTCATTGACATCAGTTCTTTGGAAGAACTCCTAGTTGCAATTAAAATCACAAGCAGTATGATCCAAATGTACATTTATTGTGTTTGAGTAAAAGAAAATGTTTTCTCTTACAATAAAATATTTTACCTTTGTCACTACTAAACTGGTTAACATTTATTATGACTATGAAGAAATGCTCTACAGAAGAAAGGGTAGAGTCTTCTAACTCCTATGACTTCTACTATTGCTGGTTTAAAAAATTTCTTGGTTGACACAAACAATAAGAATTCAGTAAAGATTGTGGCTCTTTCTATTTACCTTAGTCTACAACTTTTTCAGGAGGTTCCCTCTAGGACTCTAAATGCCCTTCAGAATTTCAACATTGTAAGCTCATCTCTTCCTTTTTAAAAAATTTTAACTACTTCTACTTCTTTTTAGTACCCAGTCTCTCAACAAGAGATTTTACAATTTAAATGTGGATTTCCGGTATCAACAACTAAATCTACTTAGTTTTTCATTGATGACCTGAGCAACAAGTCCTTAGAGAAAAAATTATATTTATAAAGAAAATGAAGTTTACAAGAAGCCAAACATAGGGCATAACCAAATGTCTTGGAAGAAAACTGCTGATTACAGAAGCAAAAGAAAAAAACAGAAAGCAGAGAAAATAAAAACCATGATGTGTTTTAAACATAAGATAAGCAAAGCATTATGTGGCGTGGATGCTTGAAGTCTTGATAGAAGTGTTAAGAATAACAGTCTCTAATATTTGTTAAGAATCTAGATATTCCTCCCTTATTTAAGTCTGTCTTCCTCTTTGGAGCATTTAATAATCATGCAATGTAAAGTTTATATAACTTTGTAGCTACTAAAATAAATTTGGACTTTCAAACAATAAATACGAGTAACAGATGTAGTAAAAGGAAAACTGTAATTTCCTGGAAGAAAAAAAAAAGTGGGTTCTCCATCAAATTCGTTTATTTCTCCAATTCAATATAAGATTCAACTATCCCCCTCACAAAACACTGCAAATATTGAAGGATTACTGCTCTTTTCCTTTTCCATTTCATACCTCATTTTCAAAGACAAACTCTCGCAAGTATAATGTGATGTCCAATTCAAAAGGAAAGAAACTATATTTTTGTTCAAATGCAAATCTCATTTAAGGGGCATAAAAATCAAACCGGACAAGCACATAGTTGGTCAAATGTGAAGCGTGCCAAACCATTGCAACTCTCTGGAATCTCAAATACTCTGTATACATTTGGAATTTTGAAGTATCAAAAACATGAGTAGAAAAGGCTCCTAAAGAAAGCATAAATGATTTTAAAAATCATGAGATTCTAACTTAAAATTGCATGTTATGTACCTTCCAAACATAGAGCAAATGAGATGGTAACTTAAAATTACTTATATTTTACCTTCCAAACATCACAGAGATAGTGGTGGAAATAATTGGGCCACCAACATGGCTTGTTAGGTCTTGCCAACATTTTTCAAATTTCAAATGTGATTGAGAATTCAATGGCCAAAAGAATTGTTCCTGCATTGACAGTATTGAGAAACTCATTACATAAGAAGAATATAAGGAGATTGCATCAAATATGCAAATAACTAAATTGTTTAAGAAAGCTCATTCAATAAAACTACACAAAGGAATAAGTGATCCTATTATTTTAGTTAAAAAAGGTTAAACAAATGAATTAACAAGAATCCATGTATCCTTTTTTTACCCAATAAACAAATTTCATACTTTGTACTTATAGAATTTTTTCTAAGAAAAGTTTGGTGGACAATACAAGAAAGCAAAATCTTCAATTTATTAAGTGCATGCAAGAGGCTAAAACTTCAAACAAACAAGAGATACAAGTAAATTAGCATATTCTAAAAAAAAAATTCATAGCAGATTACATTAATTGAGTTTTATGTCACACTAATTCATAGCATTTTAACACACTCATTATGTGTTGAGGACACAGTGATACTGAGAGCCGGGGGGTCAATCAGTATCAAACAATCTTCTACTTTTCAAAACTTAAACCAGTCACAATAAAAACATTCAAGATCTAGTAATTAGTAACACAATGAGAACACACGATTTATGTGGAAACCCTTTTGGGAGAAAACCACGGCACAATATTGCTTATATATTATGGATTAGTCTTCTTCTTCTTGTAGGTTCCAACCTATTATCAAAGTCTCTAATTTCTACACAAACTCAGTTCCAATAGGCTCCAACCTATTGGAGGCTTCAACCCCCACACAAAAACTGAGCTCCAGCCGTGCAAGAGGCTCCAACCTATTAATTCTTCAATGGCTAATATAGTCTTCTTCACACAAATCTGATCCAAACTTTAACTCCTTTGGCGATACTCAAAAATCTGATTTAAATAAAATCACTCTCTTCCTTAGCAAATCTGATTATTATCATGCGCCAATCTTTCTCACAAATTTGATCACTATCATGTATTTCTTCTTTACAAGTTTTCCTTTGAATTGCTTCACAAATCTGCTATAGGTCTCTTTAATTCTGCTATAAATATGTCTACATACTTGCTTGAAGATCTGCCCATAAACCTGCTCAAACTTTTTTAGAAACTGCTATCAATCTTCATTCACAACTGCCCTTATTCTTCCTCACAAATCTGTTATCAATCCTTCATACATCTGCTGCATTCTTCATATTTATTTCTGCTTAATTTTGTAATGTCCCATTTTGATTGCAGGAAGAAAATAATATTATTTAATCTCCAAAGGATTGAAATATTAAAAGGAGAACTAAATCAACATTATCTATTCAAAAAGTCATTCTAAATTATTCATATTGCAACTGATGCAAACTGGGCGAAGTCATTGCACATATCGCATATATTGGAGATTCGATAGATGGAGATATTCTAGCTTAACCCCATGCTAGAGACAAAGGCAATCAAGTATGCTACACTGCACTTGGAGGGTGAAGCACATGAGTGGTGGTATCATGGGCTTGTCACATTGGAACATGCCAACATCACTTCCTACCTGGAGTTCACACAGAAGTTGATGGATAGATTTGACCAAAAGGATCCAGAAATACATTTCCAAGAGCTAGCACAGCTTAGACAGACTAGATCAGTGGATGCCTACATTTCTGAGTTTCAGCATTTGGCAGTTATGGTGACTGACATCTCAGAGCACAGATTGATCAAGCTCTTCATCGAAGGTCTATCCGAGCCACTTCGTGGTTGGATCGAGGCTTTCAAATCAGACTCACTGCAAGATGCTGTTTGCCTACGGAATGGGATTCAATTCTTATGTACTACTGGCAAACTGGTAATGTGTAGAACATAGGATAAAACAGTAAACTGAAAGATATCATATTTGAACTCCAGAAACTTTATTCATTCTTAGAAATATCATGTACACAAGAGTATCAGCAGTGATTGACAATAAACATCGGCACCAAAACTCATTCATAATCCCCCGACTATCCCAACAGACTACATATAACATTCGGCGGTGGTTAGATAACCAACCGACACGACGTTTCATAACAACATCAACATTAACATTAATCCAAACATGATTTCCCGAAAGTACATGACATTATTATTCTTTACTAATCTATAGTTTTATTAACAATTGGCCGACTACGACCACGGCCGACTACGGCCGACAACAAAGTAAAGATATACGACTAACATCATCCCCCCCAAAAAAGAAGTCGTCTTCCAGACGACATACATATAGCAAGACAAGATCACTGAGAAGTAGGGGGAAGGGAGTGCGTCCCTGGATGTACAGATGACGTCGGAGTAGTAGAAGAATGCTCCGCTCGCAGGCGCCTCACTTCCTCGGTACGTGTGCGAAGCTGCCAATCTGCCAGTATCACAGCTTTGTCTACCCGAGCGTGTTGAAGGGCA
>VDFB02266181.1:106989-161497 GCA_007258455.2 Sequoia sempervirens
AGTTCAAGTACGCCTTCGATGTTTGGTTCCATAGCTTTCCTTCCTTCGTCCATAACCGATTCACCTCCATTCGATTTAGATCCGGAGGAAGCCAATTCTTCACTAACGGCCTGGTTCTTCAAGTCGATGACATACTTCCCCCCATTGTTCTCGATCGAGAGTGTGTTCCTCTTCCAATTATGATTTTCCTTCGCCGCTATCAGCCATCCTCTCCCAAGTAGTGCATCGTACACTTTCCTCTGTAATGGGATGACGACAAAATTTAGCAAAAACTGTTGTGTCCCGATCGTCACCTTCTGCGCCATCAGCGTTCCCAACGGCTTGATACCATGTTGATCAGCGCCAACTAGTTGGAATGTCGGTGGCCAGAGTGTAGGCTTCCCAAGACTCTTCCATGTGTCTTCGGGTAGTACGTTGACTCCTGATCCTCCATCGATGATAGTATTTGTCAAGATATTCCCTCTGATTTCCATATGCACGACTGCTGGCATCTTCCCGATGTTTGCTGTGAGCAATACCGGGTCGATTGTTTGTTCACCGTACGGTGGCGGTTCTGGTATCAATTCTTTCCTTCGTTCCTCCAATCGCGGTTGCTTGCCATCCTCGACGACGTTTGTGATCGCCAGTCCCAACTGCGGCATAGTCTGGAGAAGGTCAGTTACTTTGATCGGTATGGTGGTCTGCAGTACCTGCCGTATGATGTTGGTTTCCGCCTCCGACTGCTGAGAGGTTCCTGGCTTCTCCAGAGGTACTTTGTTTTCCTTCGCCATCGCCAGTTCCACTTCGGTTTTTGCTTCCTTCATCCTTTGTTTCTCCGTACATGGATCTGGGTAAGTGGCTTTTTTTGCTTGTGCTCTGGTGATCACCAGTACCTCTTGTTCTTCTACTTCCAGCATATGGATACCCTTTTGCTTCGGGCATTCGTTATCTTCATGATCGCCTGGTCCACACCACTTACACAATCTCCCTCCCGAACCTTGACCGTTCTGGCAGTCCCTGACGAAGTGGCCCCATTCGTTGCACTTCCTGCATTGGATCATAGGCCTTCCTTTTGCATCGTACTGTATCATGTTTCTCGGACTTCTATTGCTTCTGTAACCTCCAGGGGATGCATTGCTATTGTACTGGGGCTTTGGTGGTGTGTTCGGCGGTGTCGACGGTTCTCCCTGTGCGAAGAGTACTTGTGCACTTCTAGCTTTTAAGTTGTATGGGCATTCCTTGACAGAATGTCCCATCACTTGGCAGATATTGCAGAATAAGTTCTTGGGACAATTCGCCTTCGTGTGACCTTCCCCATTGCAATCCGTACACCATAGTTCTCTAGCTTCTCTCGTGCTCTCCTTGTCGGCCTTCAATTCTTTCATCATTCGCATCATATCTTTCCTGAGTGCTTGTACAGTCTTGGATTCACCGTCGCTGTCGTCCGTACTCTCCTCGTCGTCTGTCTTCTTTTTCCCTCGGGAGGATGTTTTATTTTCACTTTCTATGTCCATTGCCCGATTGTATGCTTCAGCGTACGACGAAGGAGGTACGACTTTCATTTTCTTTCTTAATGACGAAAGCAAGCCCTCGATGAACCATCTTTTCTTCAACCCGTCAGCCGGCTGTGCCTCCAATTTCCCCAGCAAGTCTTTGAGTCTTCGGTTATAGGTCCGCACACTCTCGTGCTTTCCTTGCTTGGTATTGTATATCTCCGCAACAATCTCGCTGTCATCTCGAAGAAGTTTGAACTCCTCCTGGAAAGCTTTTTTCAATAACCTCCATGTAGCTCTTTGTGCTTGGTCCAATTCTGAGTACCAATCAATGGCATTGTCTCTGAGTGTCGCTGGAAATGCCTTCAACCACTGGTCGGGGTCATCCTGCCCGCTGGCTAGCCAGATTGTCTCACATGTCTTGCAATGCCATACGGGATCCTCAAAGCCATTCCCCATGAATTTCAACAACTTTTGCCGATCCGGATGAGCCATCTTTACTGGTTGACCTCCTTGTGTTTTGGACCCGATTGGACTAGTGGATTCCTCGCTACGTCCCTGTGCGTCACTTGCACTCTTGGCCACGTACGAGTCACTCCCACGTCCTCCGTCAGCGTCCTCAACACCGTGGGTCTCCTCAGGATCTCTCCGATGCTCTCTCTGCCCTGGGGTCTTAAGCTCTGGTCTTCCCCTCCTTAACTCGTTGTCGTCGTCCGAGAGGGACAACTCTCGAAATCGTCTGATGCTGCTATTCAAATCATCTTCATTTGCATAAAGGTTATATTTTCCTACGTGTGGAGTGCTGAAGGGGTCTTCGTCCCTTCCTTCTAACAAACTGTGGTGCGCCCGTTCAATGGATGTGTCTATTCTTGTCAAGTTTTCATATGTTCTTTTTATGCTCTGATTTATTTCAATTAAGTCTTCATCCAATTCCTTACCGACTTGCCGTAGTCTTCGCCGATTTTCTTGCTCTTGCAGCCTGAGTGATCACCGAACTTGTTCTTTTGAAGTCCCGTGCCCGTCAGGTACTCTATTCCTCTCTTTGTTCGGCCGTACGGGCATTTATTAGTTGTTCAAGCGATCATTGCTGGTTGCCGGAAGTACGGCGCCGACTAGTATCGCGTTCTTCCTCTTCACGTTTGGTTCTGTCTTCACAACGTTGTACGATTTGTTGCCTTCGGCGCTCGCGATCTTCTTCCTCTCGCAAGTCTTGCAGGATAATGAAATGGCAGGCCAGTAACCTGGGCATGCGATTCAGGAGGTGGTTCACCTCGTCGTTCACTTCCAGCCGATCCCAGATGACTTCCTCAGGGATCTCCCGAATGAGGGATTCCCTACGCACGTGGTCACGTAGCGATATTTTCCACAAATTTACCAAATCTTCTATCAATGAGTCTTCCCGTTCCTCATTAGCATTTACAAGTTCTTCGGTTGGTTGACCCATTACGCTGCCATGGCAGATGATGCCCTAGTCCGTTCAGGCAACGGCGCCAAATGTTTGCCTACGGAATGGGATTCAATTCTTATGTACTACTGGCAAACTGGTAATGTGTAGAACATAGGATAAAACAGTAAACTGAAAGATATCATATTTGAACTCCAGAAACTTTATTCATTCTTAGAAATATCATGTACACAAGAGTATCAGCAGTGATTGACAATAAACATCGGCACCAAAACTCATTCATAATCCCCCGACTATCCCAACAGACTACATATAACGTTCGGCGGTGGTTAGATAACCAACCGACACGACGTTTCATAACAACATCAACATTAACATTAATCCGAACATGATTTCCCGAAAGTACATGACATTATTATTCTTTACTAATCTATAGTTTTATTAACAATTGGCCGACTACGACCGCGGCCGACTACGGCCGACAACAAAGTAAAGATATACGACTAACAGATGCAATCATCCAGGCTAGAGACATGGAGCATTACACGCCTAGCAATAAACCCCCTTCTAAACCCTTCGTTCCACAAAAGAACAAGAGCAAGAAGCCTATTCAGAAGGAGGGATCTAACAGGAGTAAACAAGAAGAGGACCACAAAGAGTGCAAAAGGAAACAAATATGTTATCATTGCAGGGAGCACTAGGAGCCTAGACATCATTGCTTGGGCAAAGGAAAGGTTCACTTCATTGAGGTTATATCGGAGAGCGAGGATGATGATGAGAAGGAACAGGCACAGGATAGCGAGGATAGCAATTCAGATGAGGAACAGCCTCAGGAGGGAGGCAAGAGTGGCACCATTGCTACTTGTTGGTGTGAATAATTGTCTTGTACCTAGTTATTTCACTTACTAGAGACTTAGGGGACATATTCACATGTTAAGTTTACTTAGGTTGTAAGATTCTTTCTAGAAGGTGTTAGTTGTCATTAGTTGTTATCTTATCTTTTGACAACTAACACATGTGACTTAGGTTGTGTCAAGTTGTCTCATGTCATAAGATTAAGACACTTTGTCATGTCCCCAAATTGGAAGAAATATTAAATTAATTATTTATAAAGTCATTTCAATAAAGTGAAATTGAAAGATCACTTTATATTTAATTAATTTAATAAAGTGACTTAAAATAAATATTATATCATAAAGTCACTTAAAAGAATAAAATAATATTTTATTCTAGAAGCTTCTGGAAAAGTGAATGAGAAATCTATTTAAGAGGTTGTTGGCTAAGAATTTGAACACACTTGATTTGATTATCCATTACCTGCATGATAAGCGGCTAAGGCTGTATGCTTAGCATTTGCTTGAGGATTCGAGTGCCATTTTCGGTTGTGGAAGACCAACCCTAGCTAGAGTTGAGAAATCCATCCAGGGTTTCTATGTGCGCTTCATTGGAGGATTCAGATCGATTGTGGCAGCTGGTTTATTGTTGCAATCAGAGTAACAGTTGATGTATTGTTGCTGATCCGACTTTGCAAATTTAATGGCCATTGGCCAAATTTGCAGAGCTAGAAGGAAATCGATTTATTGAATATCTAAAGTTAGAAATATAATAATATTATTGACCTGGCTGCCTGTGTGATGGGTCGATTTGACTAGAAAGAGAAGTTTTTTAATTTGTGGAATCAAATATGAGACAAATATACAGAGTGTTAGATAAAAACGAATAAAGAAAATCAAATAGCAGCTGCCAATTCTAAAAGAGCAAAAGACGAAATCAGATAAAGTTAAGAGCAGTCGACAAATAATTTTGGGAAGAAGACAAATACATATACAACCAAATCGAATAGTATTTTAGAGGCAATCGATTTATGTTGAAGCTTAATACCATTTAGGGGTCCTGCTTAGCATTCAAAGGTAAGTTGCCTCAACCGCCAAAGACATTACAAACAAACGAAAAGGGATATCAACTTCAGAAGGCGACAAAGTGAGGAAAGAAATCGATATCTCATGAGGAGCTCATTCGATGGACGTCAGCTGAGATAGAGGAAATAATTGTGAAGTCATTGAAAGACAAAGACGGGAGAGACAAACTAGAAGACAAGGTCGATAGATTGCTTGTAGAGTCTGATTAAATCTTCTGGAGGAGTGTCGAATTAAGGAATATATGAGTAGAGACAAATCGTCAACTGAAGACAGGAATAAAATATTCGAAGGAGCTAAGTTGGTATTTTGAATGAGACAAGGAAATTGTGGGAATATAAAAAGACAAATTCATATTTGTCCCCTCACAACCGCAAAGACAATTTGGTTGCTTGTTTATTCAGGACGATAAAGACAAATCTCCTAAGGCGGCATTCTTGTATCGATTGGAAGTATCTACAGAGGTCGTGGATTTTCTTCATCAAGGTCTTCGATAGCTCATCGATTCCAATACAACAGCTGCAATAATACTTTATTCGAGAAGAAGACTTGGCATAGGGGAGTCAACGCAGGACAGGACAATTTAGTATTCCTTCCCCTGTTTCTAGGAAGCTGGAACATTCTGTAAGATCTGAAACTGAAAGGAAATAGAAAAGAGCAATGGAAAGTACTAATAAAGAGCAATTGTTTGAAGGAAAGAGATTACCAAATAGATTGAAGTAGCCAAACCAAGCACCACCAAAGCAAGAGAGACAAAAGAATTTGTTAAGGGGAAAAAACAAGAAAAAACCCCAATATTATGAATGGAGGCAAAATTCCTAAAGAATAATACAAAGAGAGAGAGAGCTCCAGCCTTAGCTTGCTTGCTTGAATCTTGAAGAATGAGAGGAGAAGCACCTCAATAAGTAGAGGTGAGAAGAAGGAGTTAGAATGTAACTCCCAACTCGATGAATACCACCATTCATCTATGTGTGTGCAAAGTGTCACCTCTTAAGGAGGTGGTTACAAATATTCCTTAATAAAGGAATTAAAAATAAGCCATCCTCACACATGTGTGAAATGAAAAAAAAAGACAAAAGACTTGTAGGGATTCCTTTGGAATATTCCTACAAGTTAATAAATAATTATAATGAAAGAATAACCTTTACCAAGTAAAGATTAATCTTGTAACATCCCCCCTTAAGCTTTACTTGGGGAGGTTACATCAAACCCTTCAATGGGTTGTAATCCAAGATTTTTACAATGAAATAGAAATTTATCTTTACAAAGAGCTTTGGTGAGAATATTTGCAACTTGATCTTCACCTTTACAATACAAAAGAGAAATTTTCTTGTCTTCAATTTTCTCTCTAATGAAGTGATGTTGAAGAGCAATGTGCTTGGTCCTTGCATGAAAAATAGCACTTTGATTATCACAATATAAAGGAGTAGGATCCTTTTGAGGTAGACTCAAGCCTTCAAGTAATCTTCTTAACTACAATGCTTCTTTGGATGCATTAGTACAACCTTTATATTCAGCTTCAGTAGAACAAATAGAAGTAGATTGTTGTTTCTTACTATTCCATGAGATTGCACCTAATCCAGCAAAGAAACAATAACCACAAGTGGATCTCCCATCATTGGGATTACCTCCTAAATCTGAATTAGTATAACCCTTTAAAGAAAAATCACAATATCATTTTCACTATGCTTAAATATATAAATTTGGATCATTTTTACTTCTAATGAAACCATGAGATAAAAAGAAAGCATAGCCCAAATTATAAAATGTCAATATATAGACATAGCAATAATAGATCTAGGTTTCCTCTCACTACATCATTGTATTGTATCAAGATTAATAATAAAGGACTTTAAAAAATTGGTCCTAAAGATGGTTTTAAAAAAAAACCATATTGCCTTCAATAAAATAATGAAACAGAAAGGTTTCAAGAACTTGATCCCCATCAATTAAGAAAATAGATCTAAGTTCATCATAAATAAGTAAGTGCATACCATCAAAGTGGATGGAAATATTTTCCATGGGTCCCAAAAAAAAACTCCAATGAGACTTGATAAAATATATGATTCATTATATAGATAGGGCTCCCTATGCAACATTACTGCAAATGCGACTAGCGCATAAAATATATATGTAAAGGCTCCATTGAGACTTGATAATGTGATTAATTTGCAAAACATATATAGATGGAATAAATCCATCAAGAAGGAAAATACTCCAATGAGCTTTTAATTTTCAAAAAATATATATATGAAATAAATCCATCAAAAAGACAAATTGACCAATAATGCACAATATCAGATTAATGAGACACAATAAAATATCAAATTCCCTTTATCAAAACAACATAATTGTAGTTGAGAAGGAAACACTAGGTTGTTTTAAATATTGTAATAGATCAAGACTTAGGTAGAGAGAATGATAATTTCTCAAGCCACAAATCAAGCCACATTAAGTTATAAATAATAATAATATTAAAAAAAATTGTGATGGAATAATAGGAAATGCATACAAGGAAGAGAATAATTATTAAGTATAAATAAGTCATTTAAGATGATATTCATGCATTCATGACTACATGAATATCCCCTTTTCATATTCCAAATATAATTGAGTAAAAAAAAAGTACACTATTATTGGGTTGATCAAGTCCAATAATAAAGTACTTGTGAAGTTATTTAAAGAACAAACTTTTTATGTGAAGTAACATGTTGAGATGCACCTGAATCATTAACCCATTCAAAAGGCTTAGAAACATTAAAACTACATGTAAAAGCACGTCTAGATTGATTACCATTGTTATGAAACTGCTGATTATTTTGATTCATAGGCTTTTTCTCAATTTTCTTTTTAAAACAAGTATTTTGCCAATGACCATCCTTACTGCAGTAAGTGCAATGTGATATCTTAGAAGAGTTAAACTCTCTAGGATCATTTCCATTATTATAATGAGGTTTGGAATTATAATGTTGTTGTTTAGAATGAGGTTTAAAATTTTGGTTATGATTAGACAAAATGGCATGCTCATTAGACTTAAGATTACCAAACTGAATTAACTTAGCCTCTTCTTGTCTTAATAAATCACGAAAAATATCATAAGTTAATTGAGTAGCTAAAGAAGGAATAGCTAATTGAGCATGAATATTAGTAATGAATTGCTGAAATTGTCTTGGAAGACACTTTTTAAGAATAACATGAATTAATCCAAGATTATCTAATTTAAATCCTAAACCATCCAATTGACTATTTAAAGCATCAAATTTCAATAAAAATTCATCCATAGATTTAAAATCAGAATACCTCAAATCTTCAAGTTGATCTTGAATTTGAATTTTTCTTAATTCATTTTAACTATCGTAAATGGTTTTGAGTTTGTCCCATGCTTCATAGGCAGTTGTGCATGTCCCAATGTGAACATAAAGTTCAGGTGACATGGAGATACCTATGAGACCAAGGGCTTCTTCATTTTGGAGATTTCATTTTGCAATGTCATCTTTGCATGCAGACGAACCTGGTTTAGATTTAGGATCTGTAGCTACATCTAAAAGATGTTTAAACCGAAAAATAAAGCATATATGAGTTTTCCAAGAATGATAGTTAGAAGAATTCAACTTAATTTCAGGAATTAAAGTAGACATAATTGTAATAAAAAATAAAAAATCACAACTTTATGAGAAAAATAATAAGTACTGTAAATATTTGCTTACACAAAAAAATTCCTCTTTTAAAAATAAATTTCCTACAAAATAAAATATTAAACTGAATTAATCACTTAAATTGATTATAAAAATCAATTAAATTAAATGAATATAATTAATGAAATATTAACTTTATATAATATTAAATATGAAATAAAAAATAAAAAATATTAAGAGTGGAGTATTAAATCTTTAAAACTTTATATAAAAATCATTAATTTAATATGTTTTTGTTTAAAAAATTATGAAAAAAGATTTAAAAGATTAAAGATTTTATTTTAAAAAGCTAATAAAATAATCATTACTTTAAAACTTACCACGAATAAGAGGGAAAGCTCTTATTTCCTAATTATTTAAACCTTTTCTTAATAGCTTTAGGGCTATTTGATTTAATAGAAATATATATGAACTCTTAAAGCACAATCAAAAAAGAGCGGGCAGGAATTTTTTTAAAAAGATTTAGTGTTAAAGGATAAAGAAATCAAATGCGCGTAGAAAGGATAAACATGCAGCTAAATGGAGCACAACTATAGGGGAGGCGTGGAGCAGAGAAAAGCGAAATGGGTGGGCGAAAGGTTAAGGATTTTAAAATGAATATTTATTAAGCGGCGAAGCAAGTCAGGCAAGAATGAACAGAGACTGCGGAGGGCAATGAAGAGTTGAGGAACGACAAAGATCACAACTGGTAGCAGTGGTGGAGGGGGGCTTTGGGCTTGGCGTGAACGCAGATGCCCAAAGGACAGCCTTATGCAGACCTGCAAATTCAAGGGTTTTATTTATTATTGTTTATTTTGAAAAAAATATGAAACCCTTAAAAAGTTTTGATTTATTTTTACTTTTAAATAGTACATATATACAAAAGAGGGTCTGAATTAAAAAAAATAGATTTTATTAAAAATTTGATTTTAGATTTATTAAAGAATAAATCTGAGTTAAAATAGGGCTAAAGACCTAAAAAAAAATTGATTTTTTTTACAAAATGCAAAATATAGTGATTGTTTTACAGATTTAGCTTAATATTGCAAAAAAAAAGAAAAATAAATTGAAAAATAACCCTTTATTAGAGGGTTTTTAAATTTTTATGCAAAAAATAAATGGATTTTTTTTTACAGATCTAATATACATATTTGCAAAAAAACACAGATTAGCTTTTTTCCTAAAAAGAAATTTTGAACTAGAGTTAGAGCCCCTAAAAAAATTTGATTTTTTACAAAAAATTGAACATGCAAAAAATGGATTTTAAAATTTTTATGAAAAAATAAATAAATAAATCATGCATGCAAAATATATTGCACAAATTTGAAATTTGAAAAACTTAGAAATATTTAGATAAGAAATCCTGCACAAGGTTAGAAAAATATATCAAACAAAAAACAAGATTAGACTTTTGGCTCTTCTCTTTTTCTCTTTGAGTGCCTCCAATGGTGTGTTGAAAAATCTGGTAAACCTTCAACAATGTAGCTCACAAAATATTAGTAATACCAAGCTCTGATACCATGAAAGGAAATAGAAAAGAGCAATGGAAAGTACTAATAAAGAGCAAATGTTTGAAGGAAAGAGATTACCAAATAGATTGAAGTAGCCAAACCAAGCACCACCAAAGCAAGAGAGACACAAGAATTTGTTAAGGGGAAAAAACAAGAAAAAACCCCAATATTATGAATGGAGGCAAAATGCCTAAAGAATAATACAAAGAGAGAGAGAGCTCTAGCCTTAGCTTGCTTGCTTGAATCTTGAAGAATGAGAAGAGAGGCACCTCAATAAGTAGAGGTGAGAAGAAGGAGTTAGAATGTAACTCCCAACTCAATGAATGCCACCATTCATCTATGTATGTGCAAAGTGTCACCTCTTAAGGAGGTGGTTACAAATATTCCTTAATAAAGGAATTAAAAATAAGCCATCCTCACACGTGTGAGATGACAAAAAAAGACAAAAGACTTGTAGGGATTCCTTTGGAATATTCCTACAAGTTAATAAACAATTATAATGAAAGAATAACCCTTACCAAGTAAAGATTAATCTTCTAACTGAAACATCTCTTGTAATCTGAAACGACTGTAATAGCTAAGAGTAATGTTCTACTAGTATTTTTTAACTGATGGCCTGCGAACATATAAGGAAGCAATAAGTATTTTGAACAAGCTGTCATTTGCAATAGATGTAATTTTTGTATTCATTCATAGTTGCAATAGAATAAGAAGTTGGAGTTTGCATTTGAAGTATTTGACATAATGCCTTACTACTATAGCTGCATATGTGGATGAATTTTCTGTCATCTTATAGCATTGGGAAGCCCAAATAATGCTTGCATTGTATTTTCAAGTTCGATTCAGTTATTAATTAGAAGCATTATTGCAATTGAAATCAATTTATAAACTCCATAAACCAAGAAGCATTTAGTTCCAACTAAAAAGGAGAACACTTGACAAAATTCCTAAGCACCAAAACCGCAATTTCAGTCCAAACTGTGCAAGGGACTTTACACAGTTGTCATAATTGTTGTGACCTTTTTCACACATCGCCCCATTGCAAATGGGGACCCCCTAATTTTTGCTTCGTTCCGAATTTTTGGCTTTGCTTTTCGGTCATTTTGTTGTTGTCTCTCTTTTCTACTGTCTGCCTTCTGGGGACGTTCCCGTCTGCGAGCTTAAACGTGAATTGGCCAAGTCTACGAAAATTAGAGGTTTCCATCTTTCACGGCAGCCAATTTGAGGTCAAAGTGAGGGGTGAATAAATTAAAATAAGGCTAACACTATTATTGTCCGATTGTGCTTCTAGCGAGGCTTTCACTAAAATTTCATCGATTGACAACTTACTATTTTAGTAAGTGTGCAATTCTGAACAATCGTCGACATTTTTGAAGTTTTGATGCGTCACATTGCATTCCGAGAACACATCAAAGTTTCGCGTGCAAGTTTGAGCTGAAGCGGAGACAACTTACTATTTTTAGCAGTTCAGCTTCCGGAGCCAATTTCAAGGCCTATATGCAAAGTTTTTCAACGCATGTCTGGAGATTCCTTCTAGGTTTTCTGAGACCTTCGCGATGGTGTGACATGCAAAGCGAGATAACAACTTTCAGAATTCAGTCTTTCGGGGCTATTTTTAGGGTTTGCATGTCGGGGTTTTCTTTGCATGTCGGATGATTCCTGGTGGGTTTTCGGAGCCGAGTTATATGGCGTGCAAGCGGAGATAACCACTTTCGATGAGAACACTATTTTAGCGGAGGTCGCGTCCAGCCGCTTCCGACGCGAGAATCCGCAGTGATCGCCAATGCGGCGAGAAGCGAACAAGCAGAGATCATGTGATGCATGCGAGCAAAAATTAGGGTTTCCGGCTTAGGGACCCACAAAAGAGGGGCAAAGTCAGAATTTACCGAAAACCGGTGTAAACCACCACGATCAACATCCTTCAAGCTATCTGGCGGTAAAATTTGAAGACAAGCGGAGCACTTACTGGCCCCATAGTAAGTCATTTTGAAGCTTGACTAAAATAACCATCCGGTTGCATCGCCCGATGTCGGCCGAGGCAGTCACGTGGTGAGGCGCATCATTAATTTCAAATCAATGGGAGCTTCTGAGGAATGCTCGAGAGCGGCGGTTACACTATTTATAGTAAACCACCTTCAGAAATGGGCTAAAAATAGCAAGCCAACTAAAAATAGCAGTGTCAACAGGGTAACAAGGTCGTGAGGATGCAGTGTTTGAAATTTCAAATCATTCTGAGCTTCAAAGATGCAAGAATTGGGAGACTTACTATAAATAGTAAGGCACAGAGAAGCTGGCGAAAACGAGGAAAAAGTGACTAAGTCTGGAACTTCATCCTGCAGCTACCTGAAAATGTGCCCTCATCTCCAGCCGGAAGTCATGAAAAATGTTTAAGTATTGGTTTCATCCCTCACCTTGCCATGTACCAAAATCGCCCAAGTTGGTGGAGTAAAATAAAAAATTCTAAGTATGAAACTCATCCTCACGCCATGCCAAAAAAGCGCCAAGTTGGTGGAGTAAAATAAAAAAAATTCTAAGTATGAAACTCGTCCTCCTCCCTAGGCCAAAATGCGCCCATCCAGCAACAAAGTCAACAAGTCAAAGAATTTTATCCTCCACCACCTCCAAAATGCGCCCACCTTGAAAGATTGATGAGAAAAAAATTTCTAAGGCAAAGTTTCGTCCTCCTCCTATGGCAAAATGCGCCCATACAAGAGTAAGCTTGAGAAAGTCAAAGGAGTCAACATATTTCATCCTCCTCCTAGGCCTAAATGCACCCAAAAGCAGGCATGTAAGGACAAAAGAAAGGGAGATGAAGAGTCACTTGTTGAAGGCGTTGAAAGTTTTCATCCTCCTCTACATGAGAAATGCGCCCAAGTTATGGTCAACAAGTCAAAGCAAATGAAAAAGTTTCTAAGTTAGAAACTCGTCCTTCACACATGCTCAAATGCGCCCAAGTATAACAAACAAACAAAAAAAAAAAAAGTTGACTTTCTCTTCCCTCCTTTGAATGCGCCTATATGAGGGCATGTAAGGACAAAACATCTCCATGCAAAATTAGAAGGAGACAAGACGTTGAAAATGTTAAGTGTTGAAAATTTTTACAAGGCGTGGTTTTATCCTTCTTCAAGTTGAATATGCGCCCAAGGTGTTGATGAATATTGCTAAGGCGTGGGAATTTAAATGTCTCTCAAGGGTGAATAAAATACAAGGCGTGGTGAAAATGAAGTTGATGCTAGGTGTTAGAAATTTAATAGAAAATATTGCCAAGGCGTGTGAAGTGCTAGGCGTGATTTTATCCTTCATCAAGTATGCGATGCGCCTAAAGTGGAGTGTAAAGGTGGTGGAATAAAGTTGATGAGAGAAAATATTGCTAAGTGGTGAATAAAGATGTTAGGCGTGGATTCAAAATATATCCTTCATGATAAATAAATACGCTCAAGGTGATGAAGTGAAGTAAAATGTGCTAGGCGCCTTCATGAAAATTTTCCAAGTCAAGTTTCCACCACTGGCAAATGAGCATGGATGAACAAAATTTTTCTCACAGGCAAGGTGAACAAAGTTGAGTAAAATTTCCTGAGGCAAAATTTTCAAGGTGATCCAAATTTTTTCTAAGGCAAATATTTTCTTCCTTTGAAAATACGCCTAGACCCAAGGTGGTGAAATTTTTCTCGAAGCGCAGATGAGTTGCCAGTGAAGAAGTCAGATGATGCCTGCTGCACAGGGTCTAACGAAAATTTTCAAGTCAGAGCAACAAAATTCTCAGAGGGGATGAAGAAATGAAATAAATTGTTGAAAAGATTATTTTTCAAAGGTTCAAAATTCAAGAAAATTAAATGAACCTGTTCGTTGTACAGGGTCAACGAAAATTTTAAGTCAGAGTCGATGCGGTTCAAAATTCAAGAAAATTAAATGAACCCGTTCGTTGCAACCCATTTTGATGCGTTCTGAAGAAATCTTCTGGGTATTGAAGATCTCCAATGAGAAGTTGATTTCAAGGTCTTCCAAGGCTTGCCAAGGATTCCGAGGTAAAGATTTTAAATGGGCACCAGGTTGATGAATTTCCTAAGGGAAATTTTAAAAAAATTTCTAAGGCAAGGGATAAAATGTGTTAAAAATGCCTTGGCAGATGAATTTGAAAATGATCGCCTAGATGATTTTTGATCAAATTCCTGATGAAGGCATTTTTCTTGAGCTTGAGTTGGATGAAATATCAGAGTGAAGTGCGCCAGGCAAAATACAAGATGGGTTGGAAATTTGGCTAAGGCATGAAGAATTTGAACGTGAAGTTGGCTAAGGAAAAACGATGAGCCCTTAAAGATCAAAGCGTGAAAATCAGGTAAGTAAGGTGAATTTATATTATGAAGTGTTCTAATGCTCTTCTCCTTGCTTGTTTTGTAGGAGGAACGTCGAGGCTGGGCGGTGATGACTTAAGTAATGAAGCAAATACTCCAAGACTACATTTCAACCTCGAAGGAAGAAAAGTTGCAAGAAATGGCTAAGTGTTGAATGTTTAAGTTCAAGACAAGAAAATATTTCTAAGCCTAGGATGAAAGAAAAGATGAAGACCCAAGTGTTGAAAATCATCATCAAGCAGAAGAATGAAGTTGTCGCCTTGAAGTTAGATCGAGAACGTGCTTGTAGTTGAATTTATTTGATCAAGGCGGCAGTCAACAAAAGAACAGTGTGAACGCGTTTCAAGGTTGGAATCTTCTAGAAGGATAATGGCATTAATGGCTCATTTATTACCCCACTCCTCTTGGTGGCGGTTTTTAGGGCGAATCTTGTTCAGGGCTGAGGTGGCACGATCTGGGCCATCCATTCAATTGTAATCTGAGCCGTCCGTTGGACTTGGCTAGCTATAAAAGGGGGAGTTCCCCTCATTTGTACCTGAGTAGTTAGCAATCAGTTGATATCAGAGCAGAGTAGAGAGTAGACATTTTTGGAGTTAGAATAGTTTTCATTGCATTGTTTGGAGGAGAAGGGGAATTCTCCCATTGAGAATTTTAGTAAGAAATTGTCACGAAAGCTAATCATAATAAAAGCATTTCATTGATGGTGAACTCAACTTTGTTGTGAGTAGTTTGTGAGGTTTCTTCTTCCTTTGAATTCAAGTAGGACTTAATTTTCATGCAAATAGTTAGTTATGGGTGTTTACGTTTAATGTAAGTGATCTTCTTTAGTCCATACCACTAACAATCTTACTGATGGTAAGCTTGTCCTACATGGTCAACTGGAATGCTTTATACTTAACTTCGATCAAGATTCATGTGTAGCTATGCATCGTTGTGATGGTACTTGCATCGTTGAATCGTGATTTGAACATCCTTTTTCTCCTTTGAAGATTGCACTAACCTTGTTGAAGTTGTCCAACAGGAGGCTAGACAACGTTTGGTCGAAGTTCATTGAAATTGAGCCTAACATCCCTTGCATTTAGGTTAGAATTTAGATCCTCTAATCCCTGCAGCCATTCAATTCCGTATACTTTTGGTTAGCTTTAGGAAACTCGCACTTCAAGGCTAAATCATTCACACTAAAATCCCCTTCAAAACATATATCTGTTGTTTACTGCAAGTATTCCTTGTGTAAGCATCCCTTTTCAATTCCAATCGCTATCTCTTCCTATAGCCGCGTATGGCTTCTTGCATTGAGCTTTGTTTCTTTTTTGTCTTCTTAGCTTCTCTCTGTTTTTTGCAAATCATATCAACATATTCAAAACTTTTGCATGCCTCCTTCCACTTTCCATGTTTGCTATCTGTTTTTTTGAAGATGAAAAGACTCCCCGCAAACAGTGTTTTTGGTTGGTGTCAATTGCCTGTCCGCTTGCGTGCCCCTGCACTAGACACACTGGGTAGAAAGATTGTGAACATAGGCTCACAATGGTGAAGTTGAGTGATAGAATCACTCTTTCGGGTCGAAGGTAACCTGCAATGAACTCCTTCGCTGAATATGTGCACAGTGTCATTTCTTCTTCCGCTTTCTCCAGCACCTCACCGGAACACTCGTCACCTTCCTTTCGCAACTCCGCTCATCACCCTTCACTCCTCTCATGGCTTTGAATCCACCATATGTCGTCCTCCTCTGCCAAATGCTCTCTACCTTCTTCTTCCTCGTGTGCTCAAACCCACCATTGCCCGACCTCCTCCACCAAAATCCCTCACCAACATCCATAACACCTTCACCCAAATCTGCAATATACAATCTCAAACTTGCATCCACAAACTCACTAAAATCTGCATATACCTAATTCCAATCTACAACATCTTCACCCAAACTTGTATACACCATTCCATATTCTTAACCAAAACCAATATTCAACATATCCAATGAATGCATAACAATATCATTCTAATAAAAAAACATATTTACCTTGTCTTCTTTGGCTGCAACAATTCCAATAACTACAACTTTTGCTTTCTCATCTGTTGGCGTTTAAATTCGCACCTCTGGAATGCGTATTTGAAACAGACAGCTATGCACAAATAAACTGCTCTTCAAATTAGGAGGGGAAGCTCCCTCTTGCTGATGGTATTCAAGAAAGTAAAGTAAAACTAAGTTGCCTATCTTTTTGATCAACTAGAGCACAAGGTTTATGTAATGTCCCCTTCCAGTTGACATCTCTCAGATCTTTGATTAGCCTATTATGTGACCCTCGTAGGCTGATAGGGTGGATAGAGGGTCTGGTTGAGGCTTGGCTTGGCTTCAGTTGACAGAATCATTTAGCTTGGCTTTCGTTCGGAGTAGTTTGGACATCATTTGCTTGACTTACTATTTTTAGTAAGTGGAGACACTCAACGGAGCACCCCTGCTATTTTTAGCAGTATGGTCTGGTCATATGCAGATTCAATCACTTATCATCTGGATTCAAACGGTTCATTAATTGGACTTATTTTGAGAGAGATATTAATATTTATTTGTCAAAATAAATATTAATTATTTTGAAGCTTATATTATAAAGTTATAATATATTTAATATTATAACTTAAGTGATTATTTAAAGGGGGTCGACCATCATGAAGAAGGGGCCATTTTTAATTAATTATTTTAATTAAAAAGGGGCATCCAACTATTGAATAATTAAAAGTAAAATTTCAAGTTTATTTTAAATGGTGCTTTTTGAGAGAAATCGACCCAACTAAGAAATTATAAGTTTCTTTGAGAGAAACTCAATTCATGATGTTATGAAAATCGACTTTCATCAATTCTTCCTTCAGAGAACGGAGCCAAGGGTTTCAGTTATCTATTTGCATTGGAGAACAAGCCATCTTCAGTGTTGCAATTCAGAGGCTGTGAGATATCAGCTGATTTATTGCCTGCAGTTGAATAACTTCATTCAGAGGTTATTACAGATCATCATGTGAGTTCTTAATAGTTAGAGTTTTGGATCGATTCCTTTCCAGAAGGGAATATTTTCATTTGCAATCATCTCTCAGATATCTGGCGCACTTCCTAGGGTAGTATGGATTTTGTTGCTGCTGGTTTAGGGCCATACTTTTCACATCTTGGAGGCCGTACTTTCTCTACAGGCTTGGACGCCTTGTCTTCTGGTTTTTGGTCTTCTCCAGTTTGGACGCCTAGCATTTCAGAGGTAGTTCGCATCATTTTTGAGGAAGGAGAAGAATGCACTGAGTTGGGCCATACCATTTCAAGCTTCATTATGGCGGCTACAATCAGGTTTTTAGTTATTGAAATTTGCTTTGCTTTTTAGCCTGCATGTTAGGGTTTCAATATTGTAAACACCGAGAAAGTGTAATAAAACTATTTGCTATTGATCTGGAGATTCAAATTTGTCAGTTTTCAGCTTATTGAATTTATCATAGATTTTTGAAGCAATTCTTTCAAAATCGCATTTTATCTCTATGTAAAAAACACAAAAAAAATCAAAACACTCAAAAAAAAAGCAAAAACAAGCAATTTCAGAAACAGTGAGAATAGGGGTTTCTACAGTGGTATCAGAGCGGTTTCTTGCCAGCTTGAGGGTTTGGGATTCATATGCAGCCACAGGAGGTTGGGCCTCACAGATATTACACTCGCAGGAGAGCCTTGATTGAAAGGGAACAGGGAGTGAACAGGCAGTCGGGTACCATGGCTGACAGAACAGAGATTCCTCAAAACCCTAGGGATGATGATGCAGAGGTCTTACACACTCTTAGAGATCTTCGGACAGGCCAACAGCAAGTAACTGATGTATTGCAGCAGTTGACCATGGCAATACATAGGATTGGTTCACCTAGGAGGCCATCACCACGACGTGATGAGGCCAGGAGTGATGCAGGTTCACGCAGGATACCCAGGACTGTGTCACGGACAGCAGATAGGCCTACCCGTCCGACTTTTGTGAGACAGGAGCCCGATGGGCCTATGGTAGATGAGGAGCCTGAGGCAGTGTTTGCTGATATTCTTATGGCAGCGAACGACGAGTGGGAGTTATTGACCCCAGAGGTCAGAGAGAGGATTACTTTTGACAGGTTTATCACACAGAGGCAAGAGCATTACAGGAACAGGCCGGATAGGAGGCCTAGGCATCAGAATGGTGACCTGAAGCACACCACAAACAAGCTCACATTAGCTATGTTTGACGGCAGTGGTAAGGTTACAGATGAGATGCTACACAAGACTCCCCTGGTATGGACACCTCTCCAGATGAGATCAAATGATGAAGGAAGAAGGCGATGTGCTCAGGTAGCAAAAAGACGGCTTCCCTTAGTGGTACGGCCAGGTACAGCAAGTACGGCTGCAGCAGCAATTAATATAAAATGTACAGCCCTCAAATAAATCTCCAGAATATCAATAAGAATGGGCGCCTTGATTTCAATATGCTTCCAGATGAAACTATGCTGAAACCTTGTAAATAGATAAACTCTGAAGATCAATGATTTCCTCTAGATGAAGAAACCTCTGCTGGCAATAAATCAGGTGTTATTTCACACCCTCTGAACTGCTTCCAATGGAGATGGCTCGTTCCCCAAGGAATTCGAACTTGAAACCCTAAAGCTTCTTGCTCAGATCAAGTTGATCAATTTTCAATTCATAATAATCACATAATGGCTCAAAACCCAAGGCAAATGCACTATAACCTCAAAAGTGCGATTTCCTCAAAAATAGGGTTTCATTAAAATTCGAACTTTTAATTCTTTTATTATTTCAATAGTCTCAGCCAAATTTTTATAATAAAATATAATTGTCAATTTGGCCCCCTCTCTGATGATGGCTACCCCCTCAAACAGAATCACTTAAGTTATAATTTAATATTATAACTTTACATTATAATCTTCAAATAATTAATATTTAATTAATACGATTAAATATTAATATCTCTCTCGTTATTCATCCGATGACTGATCCGTCTGAAGCTGACGAACACTGAAGTGATTCTGAACACTGCCCAATCCATACTGCTAAAAATAGCAGGGGTCCCACGCCGACTGCCAAGAACTGCTAAAAATAGCAACTTCTGCAAGAAGTCTCCGAATGAGCCCGAACGAAAGCCAACTGATCAAACTCTGCCAACTGAAGCTGAACCAAGCTCCAACGTGACCCTCTATCCAGTCTATCAGCCTACGAGGGTCGTATGATAGGCCAATCCTGTACTCTGAGAGATGTCACTGAGAAGGGGACATGACAATTTGTGAAACCAAGCAGCTCTTATCAAACCCAACACAGCTAAAGACAAAGTAGGTTTCACACAAGGAACCCATTTGGTTGGTGGATGATGTATAGCAACAACACCCCAAAACCTCACTTGTTATTCGATAGCTATCTCAAATTGCTCATTCCTATATGGAAAAGGACAACTGATCTACTTATAGTTTCATCCACCCTATCACTAAATTTAACATTACTTTTTCTCAAGTTATATACAAGAAATTCTCAATCTCCTTTTTTACTAGCATAAATGAATTTGCTAGCTATAACAATGTTTTGTACTTTGTAGAATCACATTTTGAATATGGTGATTTTAATAATCACTGGTGACTAAGTTTATTCAATCACTGTAAGTAAACAACGAATGGTGAACCACCCAGACAACAATCACCACACAGAATGAAAAACCTAAAGTCTAAGCAACCAGTTTTTCAAAAAACCTAGCTAGATACAGGTCCAATTTGAACTCGATTGGGATATGGAACTGATCAGCCTATCAATCTATCCAAGGGTTCGAAAAATCCTTAGTGGGTTCATATGGACAAACCTGTGATGAAATTTTCGGGGGTTCAGTTCACCGGTTTGGCTAAAAAAAAAATTTTTTGGGGGGGGGGGTTCGGTTCGTTTTGGGTTTGTTAGTACAAAAAACATGTAAAAATAAAATATATATATATATATGCAGCCTAGAAGCATGAATTAAGATTAGAAAATCACATAACATCATATAAACAACAAAACCACCATAAACTTGAATGTCATTTAAAACATGCATGATAAATATTCATCGTTGATACTTGAATTGTGGTAGCTTGATATACAGAGTCTATTGATGCCAGGGTTCAATTTCTATGATTTTGAAAAAAGAAGCCACAGCATTCTTCAGAAATCATAAGAATTTGTTTAGTACACTAGCCATTTTGATGAAACATTATTTTGTATCATTGTTACATTGGTCTTGAGAGTGGTAGCTTAATATAGCTCCACAATACAAAATCTGGTTTACCTGTGCAGAACAATTTTTGAAAAAAGAAAGTTGTGTCACAATCCGCTTTCAATCCAACAAGCAAAAATGAAAGCTCAGCCTCTTGAAATGAAAATGCTTGTTTGCAAAACAAATGAACAAGAATGAGGTAGTTAAGGTGTTTAGAGTGATTTAGAGGTCACTTTTAGGGTTTCCTTGGGCGTGGGTCAAAGTCAAACTCCATAAAACATTAAAAAAATGCTCAAAAAAACATTTTTGGATGCCTAGACATGTGGGTTCTGTCTTGGTTCGCCTGGGATCTGTCTGGGTTCTAACCGGGTTCTCTTGGGTTTTGCCTGGGCGAACCAGACCCAAAAATGAAGGACCCTGGTCGAACCCATAGATGAACCGAACTAGGACCCGAACCAGGAGCAAACCAGGACTAGAACCAAGGGTAAAATAGAAGAACCCGGTAACATAGTTTTTTTAATTTCTTTTCTGCTTTTGACAAATTTCAATGCCTACTCAAGATGAATCCATAAAAAAAAAAGCTTTTGTACAATTTTTAGGCTGTCTAGGCTCATTACTTCAAACATCTCATGAGATAAAACATACCATGGTCTGAGCTTATTATTTTAAACAGATATATTATGGGGATTGTCAAGTTGCAAAGCACAAAAAGCTTAATTATCTGAGCACAAACATTTCAGTTCGAATTGACCCAACCTTATTAAGATGCAGGGAATGATTTTCATTTCAGCCGGAGACATCAAAAACGTTAATGACATGATCCAATTCATTCGCTTGGCCAAATAGATAGGGCATGATTTATCACCAACAAGCATGGAAAAAGGCTCCAATAATATTAAAAAACTTTTAAGCAAGCTCATTTGAAATGTCTTTTTAGTTTTTAACAAACAATGAACTCATTATATGTTAATTATTAAATAAACTTATATGTATTAAAATATAGACATGCTTTTATATATTTATTATGGAAAGGCCTTGTATAATTTAAATATAGACACTTCTAGAATATAATGAGAATTTAATGAAGGTGAAATGTGTGTGTATTATATAACTTTTATATGTTTTTCTATTGACAAACCCAACCTCAAATTTTTTTTGACCAAAGCCATCAATTGAACCTATGAACCCAAACCTAAACCAGTACCAAGATTGGTAACTTAGCCTAAAGTAGATAACCAAGCATGTAAATACTAGAGCAAGTAACTACTAACTAATAATTATGATAGTTATTAGTTTTATATGAGACACCAAATCTATATCAGAGAACCCCATTGAATTTCACTCTTCTAGGCTATCATGGAAACCTATTGAGGGAGAGCCTCTAGGAAGTTCATCTTAATGCAGCATCAGCTCTCACTTAGAGATTTCCTTCTAATACTTAATTTCTCCCCTAACTATTATAAATCTATAGAATGCTTGTTCAGATGCTTATTAAAATATAGACATGTTTTATCTATTTATATTTTTTTATGGAAAGGCTTGTTATAGTTTAAATATACACTTCTAGACATAGTTGCCAAGGAGACTGGTATTGGTACTGGTACAAGAGACTGGTACCGGTACCAGTACGGCTTATTTTTGAAAATAGGAGACAGGGGTACTTGGAGACGCCATATTTTTTTAATATAAATAAAAATTAATAAATTAATAATTTATAGAAAATATCATGACATTATAAATTTTTTCACCTTACAATTTTTTAATGCTTTAAATTTCATGGGAGATGCCAAAATTTCCATTGGGAGATGTCGGGAGATCGACACGTCAAGTTTCCAAGCTGTTGGAGGCATTTCCAGGGATGTCTTCTGATACCGAAGATAAGTACCAGTCTCCGAGACGCATCTCAAGGGGCAAGGAGACGCATCTCTCGACAACTATGCTTCTAGAATATAATGAGAATTAGATTAAATGAAGGTGAAGTGTATATCTGTCTATTTGTAATATTTATATGTTTTCATATGGATGAACCCAACCACAAAAAAAAATTGGTTTCATCCATGAATTGAACTTGTGAACCCAAACCCAAACCATACCGAGATTGGTAACTTGGCATAAAGTAGATAACCAAGCACATAAACACTAGAGCAACTAATAATTATGATAGTTATTCTTTGTATATGAGACACCAAGTCTATACCAACATCATTGAAATCATTTTGCATTCTTCTCGGCAGGCTCGGAGCATGGAAACCTAGTTGAACGCATTTAGGAACCAATCTCAGGTCATATGATCATCAAACACTCAATAATTGAAATTTAATCATTCTAGTATCAAATACTCATAGCAACAGATCTCATTTGGTGGCCAGCATGAGAAACCTACTTAATTTCTACCCTCACTATTCTAAATCTAGAGAATCTTGTTCAGAGTGCTTGTTAAGTTTTTGGGACATAACACATATATTTGATATTTAAATTTCTACCCTGACTATTACAAATCTATAGAATGCTTGTTCAGATGCTTGTTAATTTTTGGGACAGAACACATATATTTGATTTTTAAGTTATCAAAGTGAAAAACTTGAGTTTGTATCACTATCAAATTATTAGTACTAACAAACATCAGCTGCTAATGTTCTTAAACGGGGAAAACCTTAATTTTAATGCATTTTTTTCCAAACAACTAGTGCAAGACTTGTGCTACATTTTCTTCAGCCATAACCCTTGAATAGAGCCTTTATAGTTTATGGTTGTGCTTAACACTGACATACTAGAGTATAGCATATAAAGAATAGCAATAAGTCCCTGCATGGCAGTGGACATTTCATAATAAATTGCCTATATTTATAGTCCTATAATACTCCACTGTTGTGTAAATAATTCAATTTTACAACTACCAAAATGAACATAATATAGATTCCCACTCCAGGCATGTGACAGTCCTTAATGGACTAGAATGCAAAGTAAAAACTGAAATGAGATATTTCAGACTTTATCTTCCATTACTTAAATGAAAACATCAAATGGAGATTAAAATGGACTAAGCACCCACAGTTTGAGCAAATAAAAAACAAACCTTAATAAAATTTGTATCTGCTAATATACGCCTATAATCAGTTTCACATCCAACCAATACATTCTGACAATGTCGCTTTAGTTCTGTAATGAACTTCGCAAATATTTCCTTCTGCATACCATCCTACAGAAGAATTTTTTTTAAGAATCATTAAACAAATCCAAATGAAAACGAATATATTGAGTATGCATAGAACTAGAAATATAAATGCTAGCAAGCTAGCCTGGAAGCAAAGCTTAATATGTGCTCCCCAAATTATACATAAATTTATATCAAGGCAATCTACCATATGCAGCAATAAAGCATTTAACCTTTAGATGGAAGGAAACCATTAAAAATCTTTCTCTGCAACTAAACCTAGAAGCAAATTTACCTGAAATAAACACCAAGCCAAAGCATATTGGATCAAACTTACTTAATTCCTTCCCATTGACAATTTTATAACAAAACTTCTCAGCTGTAACTTCAACGCAAATACTTCGCTTAAAGTTTCTAAGAAATGGTCTCCAAGAAAAGTACAAAAAAAAAGACCAAACAATTCTAACTTTAAAATATATGGAAAAGTAAGACTATAGAAAGGACAATATGATGCAAGTACAAAGGCATGAGAAAAATAAGTTACAACAAGTCTAAGAAACCTGATTCAGATCTTCTGGAGCTCGATTGCTGGTTGCAACTAAGACGATTCCCCTGTTCAGTAGTCTACTTATAATTCCTGAAAGGGCTACAACTGTAAATACATCCACTGCCTGTCCATCAAATGCAGCATATCGGTAGTTGTATCTTATAACTATTGAAGATAAAGAAATTTGTAGAAAACACCTAAAAAACCTTATAGCATTAATCAAGATTTTAAAACAAATAAAAAACAAGTGGGCTTATTCCTAATAAAGTTTTTAATTTTATACAGAAAATTGATTCAAATATATTTTAAATGTGTTTTTGACTTTTGAGTTAAAAATCCTGGAAAGAACTACATATGGCTAGAATATATTTAACAAGAAGTTTTTGTGGACACATTAAAAAAATTCTCAAGACAGTCATGCTTCGATCCAAAAGGCATAATGAGTATTTAACGACTCATAACCCAGGAATTTGTTTTGAAAAACAGTCAAATTTGCATCAAAAAGAAATAACAGTAGTACAAAACTGTAGTCCAGCTATGGCATAGAGTCCATAGCAGCAAAAATTGTTTGGGAAAAAATCAGCAAACTAAAAGTATAAGATTTTTTGAAAAAATTGGATTAAGAAAAAACGTAAAAAATTATAGAAAAAGAGACAAAAACTACATTTTTAAAAAATTTAAGGGCATTTCCATAGCATAGAGATATAGAGAGCAAATAAAATAGAGGAATTTAACACATGAATTGTAGAAAATAGGATTTTGTTGTTTATATTCATATCACTGATTACTTTACATTGCACAAAGCATACTTCATAGTGCATAAATAATAACTAGATGGTTACAGTTGATAAAATTTCAATTACAATATAGTTTGTACAAAGTCAACCTATAGACTAAGTACAAAGTTCCAAAAAATCGAACATAGCCAATGACTCTTGCTACTACAAATAGAGCTATGCTAGAGCACTGCAGGCCCTGATGATGAAGCTCCTAGTTTAGAGCTTCTCCTAAGTCATTCAACCTCATGATATCCAAGTTGGCCTCTAAGATCTCAAAATTCTCAATCTCAAGAAAGTCATCAAAAAGAAAAATTTCCTTTGCTGAGTAATCATAAATTACAAAACGGGAATCAACTGGTTCATATTTGTGATTTAACAGTACTTGCAATTTCTAGAACAATGTCAAAGAAAACTATATGAAGAGTGTGAAAAGGAAATTATATGACAAAGGAAGCAATTGCAAAATTCAACTTAATAGGTTTTGAATCAAATAGCTCAAGATAGAGTAATAGAAAATGCTTTTGAAACAAAATCTTAAACCTCAAAAGACCATAATGATATTGAAATGTTCTCATTGATAACTATTTTACCCAATTTGTAAATGTAACGTCCTCTAATTGGGGCTATATTAATTTCACCCTATATTATCAATTTCTAGGCAAATAGTGGATTTAGAGAGTACCTTGGCTCGATTTAATCCTTGCAAACAAGTTAGAAACCAATAACGATAATCACTTAACACATAGGATATCATCCTTTAGCATTAATAATTCTAACATAATTTCTTTAACCTGATTGCTACTCCACCTTAAGGATGCTCAATCATGGAGGGCAAGGGGGGGTGTCGTTGAAGAGGGGGAGTTTGAAGGGGTGTCTTAGCCTCCTTGAACTCATGTGGTGCATGCCATTCATATGGGGTGGTCCCTTAAGGAGTCTAATAACCACAAGTAATATTATAATTAAAATTGTATTAAATTACTTATATTTCTTTTTATAATTTTAATATGTATTTTGTTATTTATCTCATTTATTCATTCCAATGCTTTATATCTTAGTGCTACAATTTCGAGGTCATGACAGTAAAAGAGTAAAGGGAGTGTTAAATATTTTTCCATTAGATAACAAAGACCTGCTAGTACAAAAGAAGAAAGCAACTATTTGAGCCACAATTTTAGCTATTATTATTCAAGTAAATTTTCCTTGATTTTACATATAAGTGGATGATGGAGTTAAAAACATTGATGGACTTTGAGTTGAGAATTTGAGAGATTATAGGTACAAGTTTCAATGGAAAATCAAAGCATGAGGAACATTCCCTTTCAATGGGACAGTTGTTGCTGAAATCTATCTAGATTGTTAAAGAGAAAATATATGAGGCTTGCTTTGGGAGGGATTAAGATAAGCCCACAAGACTAGGGCATGACTTCTCTCAAAGCATGTATTAGTTTTCCTAATACCTATTTAAAATGCATGGAATGCTACACTATATATCTCTAAAGCATTCATGCACTGCTATTGTACTCTTTGCAGGCCTTTTGAACCTCCATGTATATAACGATCCTAAATGGAATGTAGTTGCCGAACAAGTGCAGGGCATGATTTATGCAGTGAGTTTCACCAATTAACAAAGCATTAAGCCTACAAAATATATAGGAAATTTAAATATAGCCAAAACAATCCTTCATTTTGATATAAAATACTACTACAGTTTGTTCCTTTCAGCACTACAAGTTGTTTTCTATCTTTCTGATAGGAACCATTCTGCTTCCGGTCCCATAATGTCTATATGCTATTATGTATATATTTATGCTTCCCACTTGATTATACAATTGTCACTACCCTACCTGCTTATCATTAAAACTTAATGGACAATGTCAAATGGGAGCTCCAAATTATCACACTTTGTTAGCATCTAAAAAGGAAATTTGTCCCAACCTAACCTTGATAATCTAAACAACCACCTCGGTATCATTGTTGACAATTGAAATGTTAAAATTCTTTTGAATAGTCAGGATCACAAGAATTCAAAGAAAACAAAAACCTCTTTAGGTTGATATTGTAATATCCCCACTCTCGTTCTGTGATGTCCCCATCACAAAGGGGCGTCTGAGATAAGTATACACTTAATATATTTATATTTTTAGATGTACAATAACATGTTAATAATATAAATATAGAAGAGGGTAATTTAAAATATCATTATTATAATAGTCAAGTATAAAGAAATACAATTAAAAATATCATTTTAATTATAATTATCATTGATAATATTATAATTATAATAGTCAGAGATAAAATATAATATAATATTATTATAATTATAATAATATATATAGAACAATTAATAAAAATAATATTATTATCCAATATAAAATTATAAATATGATGACTATGATCATTAAAGACAATATTATAATTATAACTAAACATGATTAATGAAGGGATGCATGAAGAGATATACCTCTTGAGCGCCAAAGCCTATATTAAATCAAACGCAAGGGAGAAGGAGGATATATAGAAAACGAATAAAAGATCAGAAGAAAAGGATCGAAGTTAGACGTAACCTACAGATTTTGCTAGCTTAGTTTGCGGATTACAAAAGGAGAGCCAAGAGGAAGTCGTGATTTTTCATGAGACCAAGTATGGAGTGAGCAAGAAGGGAAATCAGACCTTAAGAAGATTGAACGTTGTACAAATAATAAATACCAAGAGCTAGTAATTGATTTATGGGTTTGAGGAAACCGTAGCACCCATGAAGGCAGTATCGGGAAATTGAAGCTAGTTGACAATTACATCTCCAGGGGGTCTTAAAAATTCATACTATGAATCATAAGCAAGACAATCAAGAAATCGAGAGCTCAGTGAAGTAAGGAGTCACGGCTTAGAGGCATTCAAAGAGTCGGAAAAGAAGAACGGACAGAGGAGTTAGAGTTTCCAAATAATTGACAACGATGATGTGTTAGAAAATAAATATCACTGTGTAAGCTAGCTGGTGAAAATTGTCAATTGCCATCACTCTTCAGGTATAGGGTTTTAAAATAATTCAATATCTCTTATATTGGTTTCCATAAGATAGCAATTTGTATTTAAAGAGGCCTGCATCATGTGAGGAAAGACGTGAGTTTCTGAGTAGATAGCGGAGTATTAAAAGGAATTCACCGCTATTCATTCAAGTGACAACTAGCGCCAACCTTGCCAGGTGAAAGGCAGAGACCGAATGGAACCGTGATATTCTTGAGCATTTAAAATGCGTGTGAAGTCTTTGACGAGATAGTAAATTAAAAACTTAGGTGGAAAATCGCTTCATTTGTTGAACCAGCTCAAATAATCGAACTTGACAATTAACGGTGCTTGGTTTAGTTGTCGAGTAGCTTGTAGAGAGCTGCTTGGTAAATTGTTCAAGAATTCTGGTGGCGCCCTTCCATGATATAACATGGCAATATGGGACAAAAATTGGGTCTACGTGGATGCTCTTCGAGCAAATGAAAGGGGTATAAGGTCCATGTATGTAGAGCTCTTTCATGTCAGGGAAGCTGACTGGTTATAAGACAGTCAAGAAGGTGAAAAGGATGATTTGAATAAACTCCAGAAACTAGCGTACTTCAGAAATATAGAGCCTATCATTTATTGTGAGCTTTCCTAATCAGGTCGAGTGACTTCAATGCTCAAAGCTGGTCTACCATTCTCCTAAGCATTCTCTGTATTTAGCAGAAAGCATTGTACAAATACAAAAGTGTTTAGTGGTTCCAGGAGCATCAACGTCTCTGCAGTTTTAAGCTTGAGTTTTCTGGTCTACTGTCCACACAGCATCATGGTAATTGTAAAGGAAAAGTCTGCAAAATAGAATCATATTATCTTTGTCTTGTATTGTTGTTGATCGATGACATAGCAGTCTTGTTCATTGGCACCATTTAGTATACTGCTAGGTCATGTTTATTGGAAATAGTCTATCTTGTAAGGTGCATAGATTTAGAGACATTTTAATATTGTAACAAGTGCTAGTGATTCAAAGGAGAATTAGAATGCATGACACTTGTTTGTCATTTTGTCTCTGCTATCTACTTGCATTTCCAGTCAACTATAAGTTTTGAGAAAGGTCAGAAAATATATTGCAATGCATCTCATTTGGCATTCCAGTCTTTAGTACTTGCATCAAGAATCCTTTACTTCTATGTTACCATCTTATGCTTTAAAAATACAAAGAAATCACAAACAGCAGTAGAAGAGTTTTCAGGCAAACTGTTTGACAGAACTACAAAACATCAAAAACTGAAAATTTTAGAGCAAATTCAGCAAGGGACATTACACGTTCATGTCAGAGTTGATTGCAACTTTGGGTTTTTTCGGCAACAGTCAGTGTTGCCAGTGGGGGTTATTTGTTGCCCGAAGAACTCAGGAGTATTTTGGCACCTTAATCATCGCTTCGGATCGAGTTTTGGTATTTTTTGCATTATCAATGTTGGTGTGGAAATATATTAATAATTAAATAGTTAATTAAGTCGTCAAAAATAATATATATAAAGTTAATGGCAACTTAAATTAATTATTTTTTAATTATTTTTATTAAAAGTGACTTGAGTTGGAAAAAGTTAAATATTTAAAATAAGTCACTTTGTGGGGAAATAAGGAGAAATTAATAAAGAAAATATGTGTAATGTCCCCTTTTTAGCTTGTTTCAGTTTCTCAATGGTTTAGCCTATTATCTGACCCTCGTAGGCTAATGGAGATGGTTAGAGGGTCCTGTGTGGCAAATATCAGGTTGTTTTCTTCTCTGAAGCTTGGTGTCATTCAAGATTGACCTTTGGGAGTGATTTGGGACTCAGTTGTGCACACTTACTATTTATAGTAAGTCACCTAGTTAATGGAGTCCAGTGTTACTATTTTTAGAAGGGCACCTGGATGTGCAATGGATGCAGTGGTTGACCTCCTGGTTCAAACGGGATGGAAAACTGGTGATTAATGAGCGTGATATGTTATTTCAATTATTATTAAAGTTAATCTTTAATAATAATTAATTATTTAAAGTGCATCATAATGTTATATTATAACTTTATATTTAATGGGGCCACTTAATGACTTAAGTCATATTATAAAGTACATGACTTGGGTGCCTAATTGATGCTTTATTATAAAGTCAATGTCAAAAGCAATTAATGAAATATTTTTAATGATCAAAAAGCCATCTTGGGGGTCGACCCTTTCATGAGAAGTATATAAGCTTTCAACAAAAGCAAATTCATTCATTCAAAACTTATGCTTTTTGAAGAATTTGCTATGGAAGAAGAGAAACCGAGGTTTTTGCATATTTTGGTCTTTGAGAACGTAGTCTCTCATAGATTCAAGCTTCCTGAGGGTGTGCAATATCTCCTGAAGCTAGAACTTACAAGTGGGTGCAAAATGGTAGTCACATTGAGCAAAATGATGAAGTTTTGAAAGGGTTTGAATTAGTTTATCATTGCAAATCAAAAAGGCATTCAAGGTTGTGAGGAACTACATGCTGATACTTCATTGCTGGCCATACAGAGCCATTTACCAAGCCATACAACAGCAAGGGGTGGCGTCTAAAGTTTAGGGAAAAATGCCTAAAGTTTGGTGCTGAAACCATCACTATGGGTGGCGTCTAAACTGATAATTACAGTTTGCTGCAATTCCACGTTGGAGAACACAACATATGAGGCTAGGCGTTCAAAATTAAGGTATTCTATGTTGCAGATCAGCAATTCCAGATTTGAGAATAATTAAGCTTGGAATACTGGGTATGATGCATTTGTAAAAAGCGTTGAATATCAATCTGAAATCAACTTATATTCTGAGTTGTTGCATTAGTGTGTAACTTTCCTAGCATACTTTGTGAATATCATTTACTTTCTTGCATTTCCAATGTCATATTTGCAAAAACTTCAAAAATACAAAAAAACAAGAAAAGCTTTGAAAACACAAAAAAAAAATCAGTTAGCATTTGCGTTGGAAATTTCACAAGGGACAGGAGGGTTATTACAATATGTTAATTCAAGAATTCAGGGAGCAATTACGCAGAGAAAGATAAAATATTTTGAGAAGCTCATTTGCAGTTTATGTTGGGTTTCATTTGTTCTTGGGAGAGCTTATCTTTCTGAAACTGGAGGACAAAAACCCTCAAGTTTAGTGATTTGGATGAAAACCCAAATCCATTTACCGATGAATTCAATTCAAAATTTGCACAAAGCTTCAAAGTTTCAATGCGAGTTATTCAAAATTTGGGAGGTCTTGTTCCAAGCCAAATTTCAGATTTACAGTTTTAATGCGGATAGGAAGGTCTAAGTACATTTATTTTAATTTTTGTTAGAATCAGCTTTATTTGCAGAATTTAAAGGGTCGTACCAATATTCAACTTTAGCATTGACAAAGCCATACCAAGTTGCCTCTAGTTTAATTGTTGTGCCTATCCATAAAATTCAGGTAACTATTTTCCTATCGCAGTTTTAATATTCCAGCCATGGCATTTTGAGGGAGTGACATCTTATTTAGCAGTTGCCGTATTATTTCCATGAAGCGCAATACACTACAAAGGAGGCTATTTTATATTTAAAGAGACTTGATTGAGTCTTGAGTCAACTAGTGTTACTCAACACCAAATTAAATAATCGAATTGCAAATTGCTGAGGGTATAAGGTGCTAAAGAGTTATTAACTGTGATTCATAATTGGCTTTCATTTTTGTGAGGGTGATGTGGAGCTATTGTGGGGTCCACAGGTCAAGGTCAGCAACAAATTTATTTGAGAAGCCAGCAATTATTTCAACTCAGTTCATCTCATTTAAATCGGACAAACCACTCTAACATTCAAGCATCATACACATTGGAATATAAGGGAGGGTCAATTGAGTCAATTAAATCCTTTAAGGCTTGCGCTCCACAAGAGAAGTGTTGTGGTATGTCTCTAGCAAGATTCAAACGTAGTTTGAAGATTGGTGAATGAGTTCTCATACTCTCAAGTGTCCCGAAGAATACTCGACTTGGTCAAACATTGAAGTTTTCAGCAGATTATTTATATTTTGTGAGCCATTACATTGGGACAGAGCCATGTATTGAATTTTTCTGAAGGAAGTGACTTTTTATGTGAGCATGGGAAACATTAAAAGCTGGGGACTTTATTTATTCTCTTCAAACATCTAGAATTATTGTCACAATAATGTTATCTTAAGTTTCTACAGCTAGGTGGGAGTCTCACAACATACATTATGATGTGGGCAAGACAAACTAAGGAAGCGTGATTAAAGAGAGGAGTTAGGTCATGCTTGCCAAGCTATTCTACCACCGCACTTTTACTTTATCCAATGCATCACTTCTTTGACAGTCGTACAATGTATATACATATATATGCCAAGTCTCCAAGGAATAAGAGTCGTACAATTTATGGGAAGAAATTCCAGGTCAAAGAAAATTAGTAATACTTGGTGAAATTTATTTGGAGTTTGTATTGTTTAAATTTATTCTATAATATTAAGCATTTTTATATCAAAGTTAAAATTTATCTAAATTTTGCACACTCTAGAAATATTATTATGAATGTATTTCAGCAACAAATACCAAACTATTGAAGCAAATCGAAAAACAAACACGGAATAGCTTATCAACCAATTGTTTGACGAAATGCCCATTCACTCGGTGTAATGTCCCCTTCTCATCAGTAATCTGTTCTGACACTCATCAGCCTATTTCGGAAGCCTGTAGGCGTGTGTGAGGTAAAATTAGGGTTTCCAGTTCTGAGGTTCCTTGGCATTTTCTGAGAGTTTACTATTTATAGTAAATTCTATTTTAAGCAGTATGGAGTTTGTCAGCTTTCAGTACTTCTTTTCCAGTTGGAGCATTTATTTGCAGTTTATGTTTGTCCTCTTAAGGCATTTTTATGTTGTATAAAGGCATCAAGGTTATATTATGCAGTTGACCCCCTTGGCCTAGTTGAACAACTTTAAGTTGTGTTTAATAAGGGGACTTTGAAGGGTGACGCCTTCATGAGGAGATTTAATAATTTTTGACAAGAACATTATGCCTTGGGAAAAGTGGACGCCACTTTAATAAAAGAGAATTTTAAAATAAAGTGAAATTCTTATTAAGCAATTTGGACGCCATCTTGAGAAGTTGATTGTTTTTGGGAATTTGAAAGGTCTCCTGTGTCTTTTGGTTTGCTTCTCAGGAATTTGGAGAGTTTGTGAGCTTTTATTTAATGAAGGATTTTGCTCCAGCATTTCATCCATTCATGTTATCATACTATTATGCTGTCGGAATGACATTTGAACTCTTGCTTCGAGGATGCTACCTCCTAGCCACTATCCAATTTCGTGTTTGAAATACAACACCTAGTTGGACTTTTGTCATGTCCCCTTCCAGTTGACATCTCTCAGAGCTTATGATTAGCCTATTATGCGACCCTGTAGTATGGATATGGAGCTCTTGAGTTTTATCAGCTTATTCGGACATTTGCCTATTTTTATATTTGGCACTTTTTTTAGCATGGTTTGGTCAAATCAGCCAACGTTCGTGAATCGACATATTTTGAGGGAGATATTAATATTTAATTGATTAATTAAATATTAATTATTCGGAGCTTATATTATAAAGTTATAATATTTTAAATATTATAACTTAAGTGATTTGCTGAAGGGGGTCGACCATCATTGAAGGGGGCCATTTTTAATTATATGAGATTGAAACTATTGAAATATTAAAAAGAAAAGTTCGAATTTATTTAAATGATACCTAATTGAGAAAAGTCGAGCTTTTGAGGAATATAAGGGTTTTTCATTGGAATTCGAGCCATGATGATTGAAGTCGACTTTTTGCTGAGTTTTTCCTTCTGAGAACAGAGCCAAGGGTTCCAGTTTTCAACTTGCATTGGAGAACGTGCAATCTTCAGTGTGTGCAGTTCAGAGGCTGTGAAATATCAGCTGATTTATTGCCAGTCAGAGAGATATCTTCACTCGGGAGTTATCACAGAACATTCACGGAGATTAATCATTCAGAGTTTTGATCAGGGATTCATCTTACAAGTGATTTTTTCATCTTAGGCGCCTATTATCCATATTCCAGATCACTCAAATAAAGCCGTACAGATTGTATTGACTGCTGGTACAAATCCGTACTATCATTTAATGCTGTGTAAAAGCCATACCATCTCCAGAGGAAGGCGTGTTTGTCTTGGGATCCAAATCGCCTCAGTTTTTAGCTTCTGCCATTCACAGAGGGGTACGCCTCAGCAAGTGGAGGGATTCCAGTCAAATTCAAGCAAGGGAAAGGCATTCTAGAGATCAGGCCGTACCATTCCAGTTTTAACCAGTCAGCTGCAAATCAGGTTTTTGACTGAAAATTTGTCTTATCTTTGTCTAAATCTCAGAGATCTATTCTTGAAATGGCTGAAGAACAATAATAAAATCAATAGATATCGTTTTCAGAGTCTCTTATATTAGATCTGGACTATTTGTATTTGTTAAAGATTATTTAGCAATTTTTTTTCAAAATCGCATTGTTCTCTATTTCATGCAAAAACCCAAAAAAATCAAAATACACAAAAAACAAACAAAAACACAGACAGTTCAAAGTTTAGCTAGAACAGGGGTTTCTACAACTTTGCTGCTTCTCATCCAGACTAGCAGATTTGTGCTTATAGTTGAAGTTTTGATGAATTTTCCAGATTTTGAAGTTGTTGATGCTTCTACAGCTGAAAGTGAATTCTGTTAGCAGCTCTTGGAATAAAATTAATTTGATTCTGGGTACTTTTGCATTGCAATTGTTTGACAAGGGCGCCCCTTTCCTCCAAGTTTGGGATTTTAATTTGAAGTCTACAATTTTTAAAGCAAAAATCGCCCCTTCTCAAGGCCGTACCTTTCAGCTTGCATTGGGAATTGTGTCAGAAAATAAAGAACGAGATTTGTTGCTGTTTCTTCATCCTAGCTTGGTCGCCTACCTTCCAGAAGTCCATTGCATTCAGTCTCATTCGATTTGGAGGTGAAATGAGTGAGTTATGAATATTTTATTGATTTCCAGTTTGCTGATAAGAAATTCCAGAACTCAGGATTTTACATCAGATTTATAAGCTTTCTGTTTTAATCATATTTCTGTCATTGGAAAGCAAAGAACATTATTGGAATTCATTCTTATCTTCTTATCTCATTTCTCTATCATTGTAATACATGTTTTTGCAGTCTTTTGAATTGTAAGGTTTTGATTAGTAGTACTAATCTAACCAATATTATTGCTGCAACTACTTGTTATGTTTCTAATTAATTACCCCTGGAAGGTTTACTGCCAGTGCGGAGAAAGAATTTGTTATATCATTGTACCCACTTTCAAGTGGTGAATCCCCACAACTCTGTGGATGCCCGCCGCAGCGGATGAATTGTTTTAATTGTAATCTTTTCCCCCCACTGTTTGGTGGTAGTGTGGAAATGCTCTTCATGGCTGGTTATCCGCCTATCAATTTCTAGTTTTCAAATTAAACACTCCGTCATATGTTAGCACCTCGCCCTCAGTGGGATCTTGAGTGCACATTCTTGACGTCGAGTAGTTCTTTCAAGTTTGGTTTTCTATTTGGAGCTAACGCTAATCCAGTTAACTATTGCTGGTTATGTTGTGTAATTCCTTCAAAAAAATTGGTTAGCATATTTCACTCAGGATCATGGAATCGAAAAAAAATAGCATGATAATTTAGGGTGGGACATTTCAAATATCAAGCCAATAGAGTTTTGTTTCAATTTAGTCTAGCTTTCTATATTTACTTTTGGCAAGTACTTTTATAAGGTTTAGATATGTTAAAAAAAAAAGATAGAAGCATTACTTAGTATTTATGATATTGTCCACTATTTCCCACTAAATTGTGTTTTTGGATTTATATACATGGAAATCATTACTATGAGCCTAAGGAAAATGACAATAGTGTGGAATACACAAAAAAAATCAACACATCTCTTAACCATTTCATGTTAGTCTCCTTAAAGTTAATGTATATAGTGTCATTAGATAGCTAGTTAAGTTATCATCACTTTCTAGTTTGAACTATTCACATTTCCTTAAGTTTACTTAGGCTAGTCTAGAGTTTTTGTCTCACCTCATGTAGTTGAGACAAGTGTTCTCACTTTGTGAGACACCTCTTGCATGGTCACTTGCCACTCATAGAACACTTGACATGTGAGTTAACAAGTGTTCCATCATTGAAGGGTTAGTCAGTCATTGTGTTCAACTTGACTACCTTCACCACCTTAACTATATAAGCAAGGTTACATTGTACATTTCTTCAACTCTTTTGTCAATCTCTTTGATAATGTAAATTAGGCTCATTGTGTGCAAGTGTTTTTATGGAAGTTTGTACGAGTGCAGTTAACACTGAGAAGGGGAAGGGAGGGGGGGCGGAGAGGGGAGGGGTGGATCAGTGTTAACGAACTAAAATAATTCTTTTTAATTCTTTTAACAATAATCAAATCATGAATGACTTTATGCTATAAAAAATGAAATGAACAAATAATGAACAAACACATTTAAAAGATTGACGCAGAGTTTGTCTTGAGTGGAAACCCTCCTGGGGAATAAAACCACTCGAACTTGGCCTCATTGGCCTTATCTCAAAAATATTGTTTGTACAAAGCCTCACTGGCTGATTTGTCTCACTGACAATGGTGCTATCTCACTGATAGTCTTTTAAAATATACAAGTATGAAAGTAATATAAATACAGAGTTGGTCTCTATTTCATTAATCACATACTCTATTCTGCGATGACCTCAGAATCAGAGTTACAAAGTTCCAAGCCTCAAAAACAATATATATTGTTCTTCAGAAAGATATAATCTGTGCTTTTCAAAACCTCTCATCAACCTGAATATGAGCACAATGAAGTATTTAATATGTTCTTCTGTTTTCAAAAACTGAATTAGGTGAAAACCTCTTGAAAAACCGTATCACAAACTTCCATGAGAAACCGAATCTGAAACTGCCCTTGCCAGTTGCAAAAGCACATTTTCTTACACAAAATTCAACCATAATCCATCAGATTTATACAAAACACATCTTGCCAAAAGAACATCAATGATAGACAACAGATAACTGCCATAAAATCTGCAGGGCCGACAATATGCAAGAAATCCACAAATGATAAACACGCGGCTAAACCCACAAACATAATGACAAGGTTTTCTCAACAAAAGAAAAAAACATTTGATATTTTACAAAACAAAAAACCCCTATTCTTAACGACAGACCTGAAGTGGGGTTTTTAACAAAAGAAACATTTTTGCATTTAAAAACCAAACCCTTAATTTTCAACAACAGGCCCTACCAAGATTTGTATTTGACTCTTCTTAATAACAAAACAAAACATGTATTGACAGAAGATAATCATGAATGAGTTCTTCCTAGCTTGACATAAAGATGTGCTCGAGTTATTGAAACAGAATGTTAAACACACAGACCCATTACTAAGATTTGCACGGGTTACTATTAACAACTGACTTAACCCAAATAAATTCAAAGATCCAATTCAACTAAACAACATTAAGAACAAGATAGTTCAGCACTCGGGTTATTATAGACACAAAGAAGCAAAATAAAGAATACACCTGATATCAGCACAACCAGAACATCTCCACTATTGCTCTTTGTTGTTATTCGTTGTTCCAACGAAGACCAGCATCCAAAAATTGTAACAGACTTTCCTTATCAACGACGCCATGATTAGGGTAATAAACCCTAACAAATGAAATGCATCAACCACCGATCTCTATCAAAACTTCAAAAAAGCTTTCAAATCCAACACAATGATGCTACATGTCCGGGAATTATGATGGGAAATAATTCCCATTCAACAAAACATAATTATCACCGACGGTGTAAAGTTCCTTTTGACTTTCCAAAAAACACTATCATTACCACCTCTTGCCAATCAACAATGTGCCATCTTTTTTTTTGAAATTTCTTCACAACAGTTTCAAATTCCATTTGGAGAGCAATATTGCCTTGTGAAACAATATAATGTGTCAATGTGCCCACTCTTTTAAAAAAAACTTTTCATCCACAATAATTTCAAAAACAATTTGGAGAACAATATTACTTTATGAAAAATGTAGCAATGCCTCCTTTTAGAATATAGCCTTTATCACTGCACTTTATCAAAGATGCCAATAGATATGCAAATGAACTTTACAATACCAAATGCAAATGAAGATGCTAAAATGGATCAGCATGGATATATAAACTCATGCAAAACTGAAAGAAATCACCATGTGCACAACCTGTAACTTCAACCTTAGTGTATTGACATTAATGCCAAACGATACTGAGGGACAACAAAGTTTTCGGTTTTTTCTTTATGACCTTGGAAATCATAACACTTAACTTCAAACATAGAAGCATACCAAAGAACGTGCCTATTTTAATGTCCTTAACATCTATTAGAAATATACGTCCATTCAGGGTTGCCTCCCTGCAATTTGCCTCAGTAACCTGATGAAATCTAGTGAATCTTTGATGGTGAACCATGTCCCAACGGCCAATGCTCAATTTTGTGCTAAAAATCAATGAAAAACCCCGATTAAATAGCGATTTTGAACTGTTATGGTTTCGCGATGGGGTGGTTGGGTAATTTTTCTATGATTTTTAAGTGATTTTTATGCGATTTTTTCGTGATTTAAACCCTTAAGAATCATTGAAAATCATGATTGATTAAATATTGATATTTTGGGGAAAAATTCATTTCGACCGAAGATTTTTTTTAAATCGGGATTTTTGCGATTTTTTGAGGATTTAGGCTTGTATGGCATAGACTACAACTAGGTTAAGCAAAGATGGGTTTCAAAATAGTACAATAATCCCATGTCACCGTGTTCTGAAGGAAACCTGGCCACAAAAAAACAGGTCTCAACTGGCTTCTAATCCTAGTCACGGTCTTGCCAGGTTTCACCCAATGAATCCAGAGGACCCGAGCAGGAAACTAAGCAAACCCAAGACGAAAGCACCTAGGACCCCAAAAAAATATTTGGCGAACCTGGGTCAAATCCAAAGGCCCAAATCATATGACCTTGGGTGAACCCATGAAGAATTCCCTTTTGGAGCCCAAATAAAATATGTTTTTAATGGAAAAAATAAAATTAAAACCCTGACTAGCAGCTTTCTTTAGTCTTGATTGAGAATGAGGTGCACAAGGCTGCTAAAGAACATAATTTGCAGGTGTAGCTAGTGGGAGTGCACCTACACTGCTTGTTCTTCCAACAAACTAGCTAATGATATCAATACTCTTCATGAAGAGCAATATGTAAATTTATATTGATTTTACATGTGCAGATGCACTACTATGAAGCATTTTAATCTAACTTTAACATTTCACAATTCAAGTTGAATAATCAGTAGTGTTTTGTATTTAATTTTGTAGATTTTATGCAAATATTACATATTTCCATAGAAGATCACAAGAAAATTTCACGAGATCTTCAATCTCTGTAATGTCCCCGTTTTAGCTAACGTTGTTTGTTGAGGAGTGAGCCTATCAATCAGATCCTCGTAGGCTGGCAGAAGTGTTTAGAGGATCACTTGTGGCAGTTATCCAGAGTTTCGGGACATTACTCCACCAGTTGTTTCAGGTTTGGACCTTTGCAGGGACTCACAGAGTGATATTCAGACACTTACTATTTATAGTAAGTCAGGCAGACAGGGGTTACTATTTCTGGCAGGGCACCTGGTTCAATTGGTCATCTCAGTTTCGACCCAGTTTGATAGTTTGATGAGCAAACAGTGAATAAGGGGAGCATTTAATAATAATTAAATAATTATTATTATGACTTTATATTATAAAGTCACTTTAAGTGAAATATTAAAGTTATTAATTATTAATGGCGAATTATAAAGTATTTAATACTTTATAATAAAAAGATAATATTAATATTAAATGAGTATTCATTACTCATTTGATTAAAGATGCCATTTATTAATTAAATTGCCTAAGTCAAGAGGGGCGAATTTAATTAATCTTTTAAATGCTCATTTAATTGCTTTTTGAGAAGGGTAGAACTTTTGAGAGGTATTTATTTCTCAAAGACAGAATAGAACTCATGATTGATTGATTATTCAAATTTTGTCTTTTCTCTCTGAGAACATTTGGAGTTGGAGAAACAAGGGTTTCTGCAATTAGGTTTTGAAGAACGTTCCCTCTTCAGGATTTGACATACTGAGACTATGAAATACCAGTTGAAGATTGTCAACAGGGTGACTTCATTCAGGAGTTACAGTTGGGCTTATTGAATCGATTCAGGAAGGGTTTTGAAGGAGATTATTCATCAGTTACTTGAGGTGACTTCCAGAGATCCATTTCCAGTGGCTTGGCACACTTCCCAAGGAAAGTACGGAATTCTTTATTGCTGGTACAGGCCGTACCTTGCTGCAGCAAGGGCCGTACTTCTTTCCCGGAGCAAATCGCTTGGCTTTCTCATCTTCTGTCTTCTGCAAATTGGACGCCTAGGGTTTCTGGAGCCATTTCATCAGTTTCGAGGTGGGAGATTGCATCATTTCTTTCAGCCGTACCATTTCAGTCTCTCTTTCTGGCGCCTGCAAGCTTATCCAAGTTTTCAATAAATAGCTTGACTTTTTGTCTGAATGTTTAAATATTGCAGTTGTAATCATCTGGGGAGATTAATAAACTATCTGGCATCGAGATTTGATCTATATTCTTTAGCTTTTATGCATCTAGTATTTTATATTATTTTTCCAGTCATTTCTTTGCAAAATCGCAATTTGCCCTTTTATTGCAAAAACACCAAAAAAATCAAAATACAGAAAAACAAACAAAACTTCAGTATTATTGGCCAGTGATCGGGTTGAGAGACACCTGGTCTCTTACAATCTCGCCCTTCTGCCCAACTTTTTGTTGAAAATCACGCAATATCCGAGCAAAAATCTGGCTACCAATATTTTTACTTTTCCGACCACAATTTACCTAAAATTTCAACCAATATTTTTCTAGTTTTCCACAAAATTCTACGTTTCATTATAGAAAACGACAAATACTTGCAATTTCATTCATATTTTTTATTGCATATAGTCTAGATCCTACATATTTTTTTAAGGTTTTGTTTGCAATTGTTTGCAATTTCTAGTGTTCACGGATTTTCAAAATATGCTCTAGGTATCCAGAATTGATGTCTACCTACTCCGCGTGAATAGAATCATTTTAATGCAAAAAAAATTGTTAAAATTGTGTATATTAGACTGTACAGGTGAATAAACATAGTCTTCATTTGATTTTGCTTTAACTTCTTTCTAATTTTTAAACTTTTATATTTTATTGTTAATTATTTAGGGTTTCTTATTATTTTTACCTTATAATATATTAGTTATAATTTTTTATTTTAAAAATTATTTTTATTTTTTATTATTATTTTATACTTCAACTTAAAAGTATATTATAAATTTAGTAAATACTGTACTTATTTTAGATTTTAATATTACATAAAATTTAAATTATAACTAGCGAGATGCCTACCATTTTTCGCGTTTCTCACCCTTTGCCTTCTGCAGCAATCTTTGTTGTTAGGGCTTTGTGTCCCACCTTCTCTCTCAATGATTTTTTGCCACTACACAACAGAACCTTTAAGACAGAAATACCTTATTGTTCTCCCAGATAGACAGAAAAGTAAATACTGTATATTATAAATTTAATATTACATAAAGAAATACCTTATTGTTCTCCCAGAGAGGGTGAGAAAAGTATATTATAAATTTAGTAAATACTGTACTTATTTTAGATTTTAATATTACATAAAATTTAAATTATAACTAGCGAGATGCCTACCATTTTTCGCATTTCTCACCCTCTACCTTCTGCAGCAATCTTTGTTGTTAGGGCTTTGTGTCCCACCTTCTCTCTCAATGATTTTTTGCTGCTACACAACAGAACCTTTAAGACAGAAATACCTTATTGTTCTCCCAGATAGTTGGGGTTGAAAGTCATGATGGTTTTTCATTTGTTTGCAATGAGTTTCCATCTGTTTGCAGCAGTCTCTCATCTTTTCGTGCATTTTTTGGTAGGAAAATGCACTCTAAAATTAAACTATTTCTTCCAACGTGAGAGACTCTACTTCCTGTGCCGTTAAGACATCTCTATCTACAAATTCTTGGGATTGCATGGAAAGGCCGAACTCCACTTCCATTACAGTTTCTCCAAAACTTGAGCCATTGACAATCAAAGGACCCTTCTCAGATTAGATCCCAACAGCTGATTTTGGAAAACAATATAAATGAGTATGTAAACAAGTTTCATAACTTTTGGCCCAATTTGACTACACTACAAGACAAGATGATCATTCACAAGCAACCTCTGACTAAAAAGGATATCTCTATTTTTTTGTGTGCAAAAGGATGATTCTTGGTTCTGTGCAAATAAAACTCACATAAGAATGCCCTGCTCAATGGAATCCCTTGGTGCTAGGACAAAGGCATTATTGGGAATAAAACCATGGCACCCTAATAATATCCTTCTTATTTGGGTGAGGCTGTCGAACCTCTTGCTCCAGTTGTGGAGAGAAAAATATCTCTCCTCAATTGGATGCCTATAGGGCAATCTTATTTATGTTCCTCATGTGAGTCAAATGGCTTGTCATTTTACCTTTGCATGGATGCTTCTTGGCTTTGATTTGTCAAAGAAGTTGGCAGTTAGGAATTGATTCAACAATTAGATTATGAAGGGATTGCCTTCCAATGTAGAGCATGTTTTGCTACAAGTCATCTAGCTACAAATTGCCCAAGGACATCTTTTCCTCCATAACACTCTATTTCCAAAAAGATGACCACATGCTAGAAAGATGAGGAGCCACAACAATCAATGATCTAATCCAATCATGAGGATGACTATCTTTCTATGGATGTCTTTTCTACTGCTTCAAATTCTTCATCAACCTCCTCACTTAAGGCTAAAAAAGCCTTCCTCCCCTCTTGTTGGACTTCTGTCTTCACAAATTCCCTTAGTGGTTAGGGAAGTTTGTAATGTCCCTTTCCCTAAGCAGTGGACAGATGCAGTGGTTAGTCTACCAACTAATCCCTATAGGCTAACAAGGTGTTACGAGGACCCTTTTCAGGGTAATCTTTGGCTCTTCAGCAAACCCTTTGGTGCTTATTTCAGTATTCTTCAGCTCAATGTCCCAGTTTATTTGTGTTGTGCCTTCCGGAGGCCATTTAGGATTTGACGCACACTTACTATTTTTAATAAGTCACTCGGATGTGTTGCTCATACTTATTATTTATAGTAAGTCACTAGTATGGTCAATTGGCAAAGTTTCTATATCTGGCATGGTGGCATAATTATATTCTGGAGTTATATTGGTTAATATTGGTCCTATGCTTTTAATATTAATAACATCGAATAATAAAGTTAAATTAAATAATTAACTTTATGCATTATTAAAATATTTTAAAAAGGGACTTTATTACAAAGTGAATATAAGTGATTTTAAAGTATACTTTATAATATAAGTTAAAGTGTATTTTTAAAAGGGGAGATATAAGCGACTTTTAAAGTATACTTTATATTATAAAGTTGTGTACCAAAAAGGCGGGAAAAGTAAATGAAATTAAAGTAAATTAAATGAAATGAAAGTCAAATGCAAATTGAGTATTATAATTTGGCATTTGAAGCTCACTTTATTCATTCATGAATATCTTTCTTGTGTTGGAGAAAATTGGTGAAGAGCTTCAGCAAGGGTTTGTTAGTTGAAAGCCATAGACTTTTTGAGGACGAAACCCCTCAGGAAGAATAGCTCGGTACAGGAGTGAAATATCTCCCAAGCCAGCTTGCAGACAATTCCATTTCAAGGATTGTGCTTGTGCTTCAACGAATCCAAGAAGTTTTCATAGTCAAGGGTTTGAAAGATTTATCAGATTACTACAAATATATTGATCATTACTTTGGTACAGAGAGTTTGGTGTTTATTTATTAGCAGCTGAAAAGAATAATAAAGGCGATTCATTTTAGCATCAGCAATCTGCAATAAGGAGCACTAAATTAGTAATTACCCCATTGTTGGAATTAAATGAGATTGGGGTTTCTTTCCTTGATGGCGTGAGCAAAATTTACCTTGGATGTGTAAGTTATAGACCTAGGCGCTTATGCTTTATGCTATCAACTGTCTTATGGAAAGGCGTATGGCATGAAAGGTGCATTATGGGCGAGCTGCAGACCAGGCCGTGGGTTCCTTTGCATACCTAGGGCATAAACTCAGTCACACGACCTCACAATACCTTTGGCAGTGTTAATCTACCGGTTTGAATACTGAGCGCATTTATTGTGTAAGTGAACACTGTCATTCTTTGTATATGTGTTGAGAGATTTCTGATATTTCCTTGCTACACATTTATGAGTGATTTAATATAGAAAAATCAGTAATAAACAGTACTCTGAAATCTTTGTTAAAGCATTACTTTAACACCCAGAAACTACTGTTAATTTCTGAAATTTATTTTTAAATACTATGAATATTGTATCTGCTCAATCTGCTAATATCAAGTTGTAAATCAGTAATCTTTGTGGCTACACGTTGGTCTTTAGTGAAGGGTTTTAAGAGTGTACAGTTGTAGCTAAATCTGAGCATTGGTTTTATGCATACCTATTCATTTTGATGCCCAGAATGAATGTGTAAGATTGTAGTTCCATTTTTGCCAGTGTACCATGTTATGGCAGTCGAATGTAAGAAAAACAGAGCTCAGAAATTGATTATCATATTTGTGTATGCATTTCATTTGAAGACTTGAGTTGAGTTTGGAATATATTTTGCATAAACATTTATTACTCTCATCAACACAAACTGAAAACAAATCCAAAATAATGACATGACAAGTGTTTGACAAAATGCTAATATCTCAAACTGAGCAAAATCGCAGTAGAGATTGTTCCAATTGGGGTGGGACACTTCAATGGTATCAGAGCACAGTTTTTCCTTTCATCCTGTTGGGTGAATCGGAAATATTCAATGGGTTCACATCTTTGCTTTGTTGAGTGACCAACACTCATAGTTTTTAGTTTCAGATTTAAAGGTATGGATCCAGTCAGTGACAAAGAGTTGGTATCAAATGATGGAAAGTGGTTGGCAAGAATACTCTACGAAACAGGTAGTAAGCTTGGCAGTCAACCTCAATCTAGGGATGATACTTTGGTCACACTAAAAAGAATAAAAGAATGTTTGAGTTTTGTTGGACAATCACCTTCTGATTTGTTGCAGATAGCAATGACTCCAACAGTGACTTCTTTGGGTGAGCATGAGTTATTGAGACACGAAAACCAAGAGATAAGGCTCACTGTTACTCTTTGCCTCAGTGAAATTATAAGGATTACAGCTCCTCAAGTTCCTTATAATGTTGGCAAAATGAGGGAGGTATTGCAATTGATTATTGAAAGCTTTGATGGGATAGGTGATGTCAGAAGTCCTTCTTTTGGGAAGAGGATCAAGGTCCTAGAGTTGATGGCACAGGTGAGATCGTGCATTGTTATGATTGACTGTGATTGTAATGACCTTATTTTACAGATGTTTTGTCTTTTCGTGGATTCTATCAATGAGGAACATGATAAATTTATTTAGAACTACATGAGGATCATTATGGCTAGAATCATTAATGAAAGTGATGAAATTTCCCAGCCTATCTTATCTCTATTGTTGGCTGTTCTTAAGCAAGTACAGGTGACATCTACAGCTGCTTATAACTTGGTTCACAGTGTTTTCAAACAATGTGAGGGTAAGTTGAGGCCCTACATGTTTGATGAGGAGCAGGTAGAAGAAAAGGGGTTCAAATCTAAAGTGGTTGATGATGAGAATGCCTTGCATCATGATAGTTGTTTGACAAAACCCCAAGAAGACATTTTCAGCACTCATGAAGTTGATATCATCCTTGAAAACAAATCAGCTTTCATGTTGCATGATGTTGATACTAAATCAAAAGATTTATATGAGATTGATGGGTCCCAGGAGTCCAATTAGTTGGCAGGACAACTGAAGGTGAATGAAGATCAGATTGTTGCAGCCATTAGACACTTTGATGACACTCTTCAGCTGATGGCAAAGTATTGTTGGAGGATTCCAGGCATACAGAACAATCTTGAAGGAGGACTCTCCCTTGTAGGTGTCCATGCACTCAGAGAGGCATTGATGGTAACAAAGACCAACTACCTACAGCTAATCTCAGATAGAGATCACCTACTCATGCTTGGTGAGACATACTTTGATGCATTGAAAGGGAAACGAGAGGAGGTTGACAAGCTTTCCTACAAGCTTGAGGTTACCAGGATTCTCTGAAGAGCACTCAAAAGGCCTTTCAAGAATTGGAGATTCAAATAGGCAAGCTCTATGAGGAATTGAGCTTAGCTCGATCAACATCATCCATAGCAGAAATTTAGTCTTTCAGGGCTACCATGACACCTGCGGATGAGAGTGGTACTCATGGTTTGAAGGGAGAACCCCCTATGATGGTCAAGCACGAGGAGGTTATACACAACTTGCATCACAGGGATCATGAGACATCTTTGAGGGAGAGTCCATTGAGGGCCCAGGATATAGACACGACAGAGGCAGAGATGCATACACCTTGTGGACCATCTAGCAGTGAGGTGCATTCATCCGCACGTGACAAGGCTACTAATCTCTATATTGGTAAAGATTTCTATTGGTGAGTCTTGTGCTGAGAAGGCAAAGTCTTGTGTGACTAGCGTGTTGAATCATCACGCTATCCTATCCCATCTCATTTGCATGAGGATTGCAAGGCATCTATTAGTGGGAGCATGTCCCCTACATCTGCCAGCAAATTGGATAATGCATTTGTTGAGGTGGATGGTAGGCATGAGCCTAATGAGTCATTGGGACTCAAGGAACAACTGGTAGTCACTGAGGATAGGGTTCTCCAAACCCTAACTCGTTTCGACAACACACACAAGTTTGTGGAGTACCTCCTGTGGTTAGCACAATTGGAGGAAAGGCAGAAAAGGGTAGTAGTTGGGAGTTCCATATCTAGTCTGCAAACTATCATGCATGCCCTAGAGGGAATTAAGTCAAAATACCTCCAATTGCTATCAGATAGGGACTTTGCTATTGGGTTCGCAAGGAGAACTAGCAGAGCATCTACCCAATCAGCCCTTTAGAATCAAAGATGTGAGCCACCTCCTAATTCAAGTGATGAGGGTGACGAGGCGTGCGTTCCCAATGACTTTGTTGGTCAACCATTGGCCAAGCAGGTGCATTCCATCTTGACTACATAGTAAGGAGTGCTCATCACTTCATTTTTAGTCCACGCACATATGATTTGACAATGCGTAGGTGTGGGTTGGCTCAGGATTCATTTTATCCATTGTGGGATGGAGTGTTTCCATCTATGGAAGATGGAACCAGAGACTGCGAGTATCCAACTCTGCTACTTTCAGATGGTTATTTACAGGGTCAGGGATCAGATTTTCAACATGCAGATGTGTCTTTTGCAGAGTTTGGAGTGGGGTGTTGTGATGCTAGCACTTCGAGTTATTTCCATCTTCTCATGTTTGATGGATGTGAGGTTCTGATGTGGTGGGATCCAAGTGGTAACAGGATTGGCACATCAGTTCAGTTGGATCCCGATGTGTTGATTCACCACTATCGGCATGACAAAGATTATATCAGAGTAGCGTAGTGGAAGTCAACAGGTGATATGTATGTCAGACTTCCATTTTGGTTATGGGATCCAGGGATTCTTATGTTTGGTGGATTGCTCTACATTGGGGTAGTTGTCTATAGAGATGATGAGCATGGTTTTAACTATACCGAGCGGATGCAAAGGATATGTTGTTGGGCATTCTACAAGTTGATTTGGGATCAAGGCATTCAAGTGACAGGCCAGGGTATCTAGGTGAGGATTGCTTGGGGAAAAGCAATCTTGGGGAGGGTGGACTGTAATGTCCTTTTCCTAGGCAGTGGTCAAATGCAGTGGTTAGTCTTCCAACTGGTCCCCGAAGGCTAACAAGGTGTTCAAGGGACCCTTTTGAGGGTAATCTTTGGCTCTTCAAGAGACCCTTTGGTGCTTATTTCAGTATTCTTCAGCTCAGTGTCCCAATTTATTTGTGGTGTGCCTTGAGGAGACCTTTCAGGACTATTTGAAGCACACTTACTATTTATAGTAAGTCACTAGTATGGTCAACTGGCAAAGTTTCTATATTTGGCATGGTGGCATAATTATATCCTAGAGTTATATTGGTTAATATTGGTCCTATGCTTTTAATATTAATAACGTCAAATAATAAAGTTAAACTAAATAATTTAACTTTGTGTTATTAAAACATTTTAAAAAGGGACTTTATTATAAAGGGGATATAAGTGATTTTAAAGTATACTTTATAATATAAGATAAAGTGTCTTTTTAAAAGGGGAGATATAAGTGACTTTTAAACTATATTATAAAGTTGTGCACCAAAAAGGCGGGAAAAGTAAATAAAATTAAAGTAAATTAAATGAAATGAAAGTCAAATGCAAATTGAGTATTATAAAAGGGCATTTGAAGCTCATTTTATTCATTCATGAATATCTTTCTTGTGTTGGAGAAAATTGGTGAAGAGCTTCAGCAAGGGTTTGTTGATTGAAAGCCATACTCTTTTTGAGGACGAAAGCCCTCGGGAAGAATAGCTCGGTACAGGAGTGAAAGATCTCCCAAGCTAGCTTGCAAACGATTCTATTTCAGGGATTGTGCTTGTCCTTCAACAAATCCAGGAAGTTTTCATATTCAAGGGTTTGAAAGATTTATCAAATTACTGCAAATATATTGATCATTACTTTGGTACAGAGGGTTTGGTGTTTATTTATCAGCAGCTGAAAAGAATAATAGAGGCGATTCATTTTAGCATCAGCAATCTGCAATAAGAAGCACTAAATTACCCCATTGTTGGAATTGAATGAGATTGGGTTTTCTTTCCTTGATGGCGTGAGCAGAATTTACCTTGGATGTGTAAGTTACAGACCTAGGCGCTTATGTTTTATGCTATCAACTGTCTTATGGAAAGGCGTATGGCATGAAGGGTGCATTCTATGCGAGCTATAGACCAGGCCGTGGGTTCCTTTGCATACCCGGGGCATAAACTCAGTCACACGACCTCACAATACCACTAGCAACATTAATCTTCAGGTTTGAATACTTAGCACAGTTATTGTGTAAGTGAACACTATCATTCTGTGTATATGTGCTGAGAGATTTCTGATATTTTCTTCTTGTACATTTCTGAGTGATCTGATATAGAAAATCAGTCATAAACAGTACTCAGAAATATTTGTTAAAGAATTACTTTAACACCTAGAAACTGCTGTTAATTTCTGAGATTTATTTTTAAATACTATGAATATTGTATCTGCTCAATCTGCTAGTATCAAGTTGTAAATCAGTAATCTTTGTGGCTACACGTTGGTCTTTAGTGAAGGGTTTAAGAGTGTACTGCTGTAGCTAAATTTGAGCATTGGTTTTATGCATACCTGTTCATTTTAATGCCCATACTGAATGTGTGTAAGACTGTAGTTGCATTTCTGCCAATATACCATGTTATGACAGTCAAATGTAAGAAAAACAGAGCTCAGAAATTGATTATCATATTTACGTATGCATTTCATTTGAAGAATTGAGCTGAGTTTGGAATATATTTTGCATAAACATTTATTACTCTCATCAACACGCACTGAAAACAAATCCAGAATAATGACATGACAAGTGTTTGACAAAATGCTAATATGTCAAACTGAGCAAAATCGCAATAGAGATTGTTCCATTTGGGGTGGGACACTTCAAAGCTCCTCCTTCAAATAAAGCTCATTAGCATTCTCCTCCTAGTGCTTCAAGGCTAGTTTTGCTTACTACCTATTTTAGTATGCGTTGATTATAACTGAGTAAACAAGATAAGTAAATACCAGAACTATAAAGAACTCAAACCAACGATTGCATAAATATTAAAGATATAACCCATTCATTTGCTTATACAAAATAGTTCAGGGAGTCTTCCCACATGTGTTCCCCTTTCTCATGTACAATAGAAGTATATAAAGTGGCTGACAATTGTTGAGAACTTCCAACCATCGGCAACTAACAGGAACAACCGTTTACATCCAAGAAACTAATTCTGTCGACTACCAAAGAAGTAAATTAAAACTAATAGGAATATCTACTAACTGCAATTTTCTCCTCTTGCAATAGTCCCTTCAGCTTCTCCTGATGCTTGGACCAAGGTGGAAAGGAAAAAGAAATTGTTGCCCTCAACCAAAGGCACACAAGGCAAAAACATGTTGACTCTCCGCTCTCATGTCAAAAAAGGTTAACTTAGTTCTTCTTATTTCTCTATGGGTCACCTAATTCCTTAACATTAGTGTCATTTACTTTCATTAGCTGATCTATTTACTATAGTCCTACTCAGATTTGTCACATTTGCTCCCCTGTTTATGGGTCTGAAGCAAAATTCTCGCATGGAAATTTTGAAATTTTATTAAAATAAAAGTGGGTCCTCATTGTTGGAAATTTGAAATAGATTGAAAAACCCATGGAACTTTTTAAGAGAAAATCAAAGCTACATAAACTGGAAAAGCATAAAGAATGCAAACCAGAACTTGGAGAGATTATGCAATGTCAATATGACAAAATGCATGAAGAGCTTCCAAGATGAAAAATAAAAGCTAGGTAGTAAGTTTATATAGAACTTAGGAGAGGATGGAGGTGGCAAATCAACCAATGAGAATCGACCACCAAAACCACCAAAATTAAATAAAGTGATAAAAATGTAAATACTCCACCCTTAAAGGGTGGAGGACAACTCATCATTTTATCTCCTAGTTATTAAATGATTAACTCACTTTATTATCCTAAGCAAGCCTTAATACATGTGTAGGGAAAACCTATAACTAGGAAAATTAAATATCCCACTAGGAAAAATAAAAACCTACACTAACACGCCCCCTTAAGCACAACTTAGGAGGATGCAAAAGATGATAGGTCCCAACAAATGAGGCCATGTTATGTAATGTCCCCATTATTTTGCGAGCATCAGAGTCATTGGATTAGCCTATTATGTCGATCCTCGTAGGCTAATGGTTCTGGGTAGAGGGTCACTTGAACGGGCACTTGGTCGGTAAAAGGAAGTATTGGTATCCGGAGTTTAGTGACGTGGTGAATTTGCGCGTTTGGCGTGTTATTGGAGCTTAAGATATTGATCATCACCATTTATTTCACTTACTCAGGCTTAGGGACCATGTGTCTATTATTTAAAGGGGTCACTTTATATTTTTCAGTTACTATTCATCACTAAAGTGAAAAAGAACATAACTTAAGTGAATAGTGCCATTTTAATGAATAGTGTTTTCAATGACAAATTATAAAAGGAGCTTGAGAAGTTCGACCTCTTTATGCTTGGATATGTTTTGCTGATTGAAACTTGGGAGTTGGAGATTGTGGAAGAGAGAAACTAGGGTTTCTCAATTTCAGCAGTGGGTAAGCCTGGTTTGGGCTTGTAGTTAGAGTTTTGGCATCTTGAAGGTGTGAAAGACCACCCTAAAGTGCTGGTTTTTTTTCTTGTTGCTGCATTGGGAGCTCGAAGTTGCTGTTTTCAAGGGTTTGAAGTCATCTATTGGAAGGGTATTTGATGTTAGAGGCTCCATACGCCATCCTGAAGGTGTTGTTTGCATTTTATGAAGTTTTTGAGAGCTGATTTGATCACCTACAGCCAGCCGCCATTACATGAGGGTTTGTGACAGCCAAAGCAAATAAAACGCCTTCAATTTGCAGCTGCTTTCTCTTCTAAAGTGGGCGCCCTCATCATTAGAAGCTTTTTCAACAAGATTTCGGAAGGAGAAACATGTATGTAATTTTGTATGAACATTTTAATGGGCGCGGGTACTGTAGCAGTCACTATTCACAGTGAAGTTTGGCTGTAAGTAGAATTAAGACATAAGATGTATTGTCTCTCGAATTTGATGCTAGTTGTCTATGCCATGTAAGCTCTTATATCATGTAGAATGCATCTTAAAGATCATTTTGAATCTTGCTTGAGTATCTCTTTGGATGTATGCAAGCCGTCCCATTATGTACTCTCTCTTGTAATGAAGAAAGTCTATTAATTATGAATTTGGGACTTCTTGTGTTATCAATTGAATTTTAGTTCATTTCGGGTTCATATTACATGCATATGCTTGTTAAATTTATGTATATCATTGGCATTAATTCCCAAACACGAAAAACACAAAGGAAACAAATACAAAACCACAAATCAGACCTACAAGCATCGCGAAAATCATCGCAGCAGAGTGTCAGATCATCACAGTGGTATCAGAGCATATCACTACAGTGGTAGCAGAGTGGATCACCGGAGTGTGGTTCATCACATGTTAGGTGTACCCATGTACATATCAAATTCCCCCCAAAGAAGAAGAAGAAGAAGCCCCCCCCTCCCCCAACAAATAGAGAGAGAACACCCCCCACAATAGAGGGAGAAGAAGAGAACAACTCAGTAGCTCCCTAACCCCCTCCCCCCAAAGAGATCCAATGGTAGATGCTCGAAACTAGATAGAGAAAATGGTCCACAATTGTTGAACAACGTTCCTCCCCTTGGGAAGAAACAAAACCAATGGTGTATGCAAGATATCTCCCAAGTCCTGAAAGGAATATGTAGGAAGAAAGTACAAAATGTATGAAGTCTCTGAGGTCGGCTCAAGTAGCCCCATGTCAATGTTGAAAGTAGTCACAATCAAATTAGGCATTCAAGGCCACACTACTGAAGATGAAAAATCAGAATCTCCTAGAGACTGATGTAGAACACCATACAAAGACTCAAGTATCTCCTCTAAAGATGTCTCCTCCAAATACTAATCCAACGTATCCACACTCATATCAAACTGTAAGGAATAATCATGTAGAGAATGAACAAGAGGGTCAATGTAATGTCCCCTTCTTAGTAGCCACCCTGGAGATCATCTAACCTTTATTATTCCCGAAGGCTAAAGGAGAAATAAGGGAATAATGATTAAATTAATATTTTGTAAAGATATCTCAATAATTCAAAATCATAAAAATAGCTTTATATTTAATTAATTTAATAAAAGTGACTAAAATAAAATAATATATATCATAAATTCACTTTGGGAATAAAATAATAATATTTTCTACAAGCTTCTTGGAGGTGATTGAGAAATCTTTATAAGGAGCTGTGGGCTTGGCATTTGAGCATGTCTTGAGTTATACTTTTCATACCAAATTGGTGAGAGCTTGAATGCTTGCTTATCCGAGGGTTTTGTTGTGACCTTTTCACACATCGCCCCATTCAAGATGGGGACCCCTAAATTTTTACTCCATTCTGGTCTTTTGGCTTTGGTTTTCGTCTTTCTCTCTCGTTCTGCTTCTTTTCCGCTATCTGCTTTCCGGGGGACGCTCTAGTTTGCGAGCTTGAATGTAAAAATTTGGCCAAGTACTAAAATTAGGGTTTCACATCTTTAAGTCACTTTGGGGTCAAATTGAGTTGGTTGGTCAGCTTTTGAGCCTAGCAGTGCTATTAAAATGCTTTCAGCAACTAACCCCTAAATTTTCATTGAGTTCTGCCAACTTTCTATTTTTAGTAAGTGTCAGTTTAGGGTTGATTTTCTCAAGGTTTTCACATTCAGACAACTTCATTGCATTCCGAGCACTTCAAGTTCATTCTTGACAAAATTTGAGCAAAAACGAACGACTTGCTATTTTTAGCAGTCCGGCTTCCAGAGCAGATTGAAGGGCCTATATGTTACATTTTCTAATGCATGTCCGGAGATTCTTTCTGGGTTTTTCGAGACCTTCGCAGTGACATGACATGCAAAGCAGGGTGACAACTTTCAGCGTTCAGCCTTCGGAGGCCGATATTAGGGTTTGCATGAAGGATTTCTCAGCACATGTTGGCATTTTCTTTCTGGGTTTTCCAAGAGCTTCGCGATGGTGTAACATGCAAGTGGAACCAATCACTTTTCAGAAACTTACTATTTTTAGCCAGTGCTTGCATGTTGAGGATTTTTCTGGGTTTTTCTGGGTTTTTCGAGATTTTTCAGGCAGTATGACATGCAAAATCATCCAGCAGCCGGTTGACCACTTTTTCGGCCACTTTCTATTTTTAGCAGGTGCCACTTAGACGGTTGCTCAGCACTTTGGAGCGGCAAACTGATCGTCATGCAATTGAAACAAGGTCAAACGGAGCTCATTTGAGGAACATGCATAAAATTAGGGTTTTGAGCTTGGAGGCTAAAAATGAGGGGCCTGACGACAAAATCTCCAAAACCGAAATATCCATCATGGTCAGCATCTTTCAGGAAGTCTGATGGCAAAATTTGAAGGCAATCAGAGAACTTGCTATTTTTAGTAAGGTGTTCCAGACATAGGCTATAAATAGAAAGTTGATCTCGGTATCAGCACAGACAGGCAAATTCACCAATGAGGATCACAATATCCAAATTTCAACTCGAACGGAGCTAGGGAAGTCTCAG
>VDFB02266181.1:161597-182424 GCA_007258455.2 Sequoia sempervirens
GCTATCAATTACATATCAGCATATGAGTAGTTTGCAACAATATTAGTAAACCCCTTTGCTGAGAAATGAAACTTAAACGGAAATGTTATTAAACAGATCCAACCTTATTCCAAGCTTGGCAATCCTCAATGAAGTCTCCACGACGCTTTGAAGAATTATCACCACCATCCGATGAAGGAATTGGCAGATTTCTCCACACTGTACATTAGACCTGCACCTTTCGATGAGTAACCAGCAACATATAGATCTCTTAAATTGCTCAGAACTCCCTTAATACTTACTCAAATAACCTGATACTGAAAGCAAATCATACATATGATGGAGGCGCTCAAACATATATCAAAGAACAGACCTAGAATGCAAGTATTATTTAATGCACGAATTTCAAGAGAATTGAAAAGTACGGCTCAACCAAAAAGGGCGATTTCTCTATTAAAAATCAGATCCTCTTCTAAAAAATCTATAAACTTGCATACATGGTCGCCTAGCCAAGATGGATGGAATGGAACAATACCCACAATGGATTTTTTTGTCTTTTTGGATTTATGAGTAAAACATCAAATCTGTTAAAGCTAAAATGCTACAACCAGAAAACTACAATATGCCAAATCTGAACCTAAATAGACATATGCAGATTACAATGCACAATTTCCAATGAACTCACAAACTAGACTAAAAATCATCACTAGTTGTTGTCTCACAAACAAGAAGCGATGCCCGAGCTAGGAGGCCTTCATTCCTCGAAGCAAATCCAGAGCCAATCCGGGAGCATAACAGTATAGTAGACCAAAGATGATGAAATGATGCTCAAGTCTCATTTTTATAAGTTTCGGTTGACTTCACGAAACCCTAAAATCCAACTCAATGACCAAACCCTAGCTCTTTCTTCAAGATGGCGTCCTTTTCCCTTTTAGCTCAATATTCATATTTTAATTAAAATCAACACCTTGATAAATGCGCCCAAATTAACTTGCTTTGACTTTGGAAAATTCATCAAAAATTAAATATATCCTTAATGATGGGGCCACCCTTCAAGTCCACCTTTTAAAATAACATTAAGTCATTTGACTAGGCCAAGGTGATAAAATAACATTTAAATTATAATGTTATTTTTTAAGTGAAATGAGCTCAACTCCCCAAAACTGCATTCTGAGGCCCGAAACTGAATACGCCACTTGAGTCAACTGAAGGGGAAGGTCAACTGCCTGAGACCATCCTACTTACTGCCAAAAATAGAATTTACTAAAAATAGTAAATTCCTGGAAATGCTCAGAATGCCGAGATGAACACACCACTACGAAGCTCTCTGAAAACCCAGAAAGAATCTGCCATTGAATCCACCAACTTCGAGCAAAGACATCCTCAAAAATAGGAAACCCTAATTTTACCTTCCGACTAGCCTTCGGGTTTCCAGAAAAAGGCCAACGGTCACTGGAAATATCAGGACTGAGAAGGGGACATTACAGTCCGCCCTCCCCAAGATTGCTTGTCCTCAAGCAATCGCAAACCAGGATGCTACAGAATCTCATCACTTTCCCAAGTCGCATCCTCCATAGGCAGGTTCTTCCACTTCACCAGGTATTCTCTGATGGTTCTTTTCCTCAAAGAACGTTCTCTGAAATCGAGTATCTCCTCTGGAATTAGAACCAATTGTCCCTCTTCATCCAAGGGTGGCAACTGTGATGAAGGTACCACATTATGTCCAAGTGCCTTCTTGAGACGAGACACGTGGAAGACATTATGCACTCTGCTATCAGAAGGTAGCTCTAATTCATAAGCTACTGCCCCAACTTTTCTGATGACCCTGAATGGCCCATAGAAGCGAGGTTTGAGCTTCTCAGCTCCACTCTTCTTGAGAGTAGACTGTCTATAAGGTTGTAATCGAAGATAGACCATATCCCCAACCTCGAATGAACGCTCAACACGCCTCTGATCAGCATACAACTTCTGCTGATTTTGTGCAATCTGCAAATTATCCTTCAAGGATTTCATTATGTCTTGACTATGCTGCAACAAATCCTTGGCTTGGGGTGCTTTGCTGTCACCAAACACCAAATCTGCAAAACTAGGTGCTTCATACCCATAAAGCGCCAAGAAAGGAGACATCTTAATCGACATATGGAAAGAAGAATTGTAGCAGTACTCCCCTATATGCAGCCACTTGACCCATGCTCTTTGCTGTTCTGACACATACTTTCTCAAGTAGCCTTCCAACCACTTGTTCACTACTTCAGTTTGACCATCTGTTTGGGGATGGTAACTAGTGCTTGGAGTGAGCACAGTACCACTCATTCTGAAGACTTCTTGCCAAAAAGTACTTAGGAACTTGCTGTCCCTATCACTTACAATGTTCTTGGGCAACCCATGCAGCCTAAACACTTCTCGAAAAAACAGATCTGCAACTTGTGCTGCAGAAAAAGTGCTGGTAATGGCGAAGAAATGAGCAAATTTGGTTAGCCTATCCACCACCACATAAATACAATCCTTCCCTTGGGCCTTGGGCAACCCAGTGATGAAATCCATCGAAATGCTTTCCCATTTTTGATTGGGAATTGGAAGTGGTTGCAGCAACCCGGCTGGTAATGTATGCTCATTCTTATTCACTTGACAAACAGGACACTCCTGAATGTAGCGTTGTACTTCTCCTTTCAATCCTTTCCAAGAAAACCTTTCTCGGATCTGCCTATATGTCTTGAAAAAACCTTGGTGACCAGCAACTGGAATATCATGAAAAGTCAAAAGAATCTTCTTCTTCAGCTTAGAATCAGCCACTAGGAAGATTCTTCCCTTATAATGGATCAATCCCTCAATCACCTTGTACCTTTCATCATGAAAAGTACCCTCAAGAATGCTGGTTGCAAACTGATTTTTGGCATAATCAGCAAGCAACATGTCTCTCCAATCTGTAGTAAGCTCACACAATGAGCTAAGATGAGGTCTTCTGGATAGAGCATCAGCCACGACATTATTTTTCCCTTTGACATATTCAATGTCAAAGTCGTAAGCTTGCAGCTGACTCACCCATTTCTGTTGCCTCTCATTTAGGTCCTTCTGGTGCATGAAATGCTTGAGGCTATTGTGGTCAGTCTTAACCACGAATTTGTTCCCCACCAAGTACTGCCTAAACTTGGCTAATGCATGCATAATGGCAAGCATTTCTTTGTCATAAATTGAATATGTCCTTTCGACACCCCGTAATTTTCTGCTCTCAAACACTATAGGGTGTTTGTCTTGCATCAGGACAGCCCCAACTCCTTCTCCTGATGCATCACACTGCAGCTCGAATGGCTTGGAGAAATCCGGAATAGCCAAGACTGGACACGAGCTCATGATCTTCTTGAACTTGTCAAAAACAATTTGAGCCTTTTCTGACCAAACAAAGGCTCCCTTTTTGGTGAGATCAGTAAGAGGAGCAGCATTCTGTGAATACCCCTTTACGAATCTCCGATAGAAACCACAAAGACCCAGAAAACCTTTCAACTGAGTCAAATTCTCAGGTGGTGGCCAATCAACTACTGCTTTGATCTTTTCCGGATCCACCTTCACTCCCTCAGCACTGATTATGTGGCCAAGGTACAACAACTCCTCCATTCCAAATTCACATTTGGAAGCTTTTGCGAACAAACTCTCAGATTCCAAGATACTAAGCACTTCCTCCAAGTGCTTGAGATGATCTTCCCAAGTCTTACTGTAAATCAGAATGTCATCAAAAAATATCAACACAAACCTCCTTAACTGATTCTGAAAAACACGGTTCATGCAAGACTGAAAGGTAGCCGGAGCGTTAGTCAACCCAAATGGCATGACTAAGAATTCGAAATGGCCATAGTGACATCTGAAAGCTGTCTTCTCCACATCAGATCCCCTCATTCGAATCTGATGGTAACCCGATCTCAAGTCGATCTTTGAGAAGAACTTGGCCCCATGTAGCTCATCAATGAGCTCATCTATTCTGGGGATGGGGTATCTGTTTTTGATGGTGCTCTGATTCAGAGCACGATAGTCCACGCACATGCGCATGGTACCATCCTTCTTCTTCACAAGGACCACTGCAGATGCAAAGGGGCTCTTGCTTGGGCGAATGAAACCCATCTCCAAGAGTTCTTGAATATTCTTCTCGATTTCATCCTTTTGCCTCTTCGGGTACCGGAATGGAGTTGTAATCACCGGTTTAGCTCCTTCCTTGAGCTCAATGATATGTTCTGAACCCCGTTCAGGTGGTGGTCCAGAAGGCAAATCTGCAAAGACTTTGCTCTTCTTCGTGAGTAGGGACTGAATATCAGGAGGTTGGTCACGTTTAGTCTCTACAGGACTATCAGGAAGGATCATGCATTCGGCAACCCACTCAGCTTGATCGTGACGGATCAGCCTTGCCATTCTTTTGAATGACACAACCCGAGGGCCCCCATTAGACATTCCTCTGAGCACTATCTTCTTCCCATCAGACTGAAACTTCAGCTCCATAGTCTGCAGATTCAAGGAGATCTCCCCAAGAGAACGCAGCCATTGAATGCCTAGGACGGCATCAGTATCTCCAATGTGGACTACATAGAAGTCATCCTTGACTTCGTAATTTCCCAATTGCATGGTCATGTTCGAGATTTTCTTTGTGCATGTAATATGGAAACCATCGGCAACCATGACCTTGAAACCTTCAAACTCCTCAGTTTGCAGCCCCTTCTTTGCTACCACAACTTCATCAATGAAGTTATGTGTTGCTCCAGTGTCGATCAAGGCAACGATTCGCTGCCCTTTGACCATCCCTCGAACCTTGAATGATTCGTTTCTTTGGAAGCTCGAAAGCTGAGCCAAGACTCCTCCACTTTCCTTCTCATCTCCGGACTCTTCTGGAGCTCTTTCTACTTCACTCTCCTCAAAATCAGATTGCTGGTCGGAAAAATCAGAACTACTTTCACCAGCAGAATAGTACTCAATCTGATTGAATTTAACTCCCTTAGGGCAAACATGATCCTGAGACCATTTTTCCCTGCACCGGAAACACAACCCTTTTCTTCTGAGTTCATTCAGGGTTTCAGGATCCAATCTGGTGACATGAGGATTATGATGTTTGAACTCCTTATGCTGAGGTCGCAAAGGAGGTCTATGCTGAGGTCTTTTCCCTTTATCCCTTTTCTGAAAGGGGGAGTTAGATTGAAACTTCGCCTTAGGAGCAGCCCACTCCATGTTTCTTGCCTTCTTCATGGCCTCCTGCAGGGTTGGTGGATCAAAGGCTTTAATCCAACCCTTGAGTGGTTCTGTCAAACCTTCACTGAAAAGGATCACCAGTCTTCTCTCCGTGATTCCAGTCACCATGACTGAGAGTCTCTGAAACTCAGCAATGTAGGCATCAACTGTGCCATACTGTCTCAATTGTGCAAGCTCTCTGAAATGAATTTCAGGATCCTTCTTTTCAAACCTCTCGATGAGCCTGGTAGTGAACTCATCATAAGTTGTGATAGACCGATGACCCAGAGTAACTAGGCCATGGTACCACCATTCATGCGCCACCCCATCAAGGTGTAGCGTAGCGAACTTGATCGCTTCCTCTTCGCCATAGGTCTGAGAGCTAGATAGTTATCCAGCTTCTGAATCCAAGCTCGGGCTGAACTGGTATCACTCCCGTCAAAGTGTGGAAGTGTCACCTTGTTGACAGCTTGGTACAAGTCTCCTTGATTTGATGGTCTTCTTTGATCATAGTGTCTCCCTTGTCCTTTGTTTTTCCTTTTATGATCCATGAAATCGTTATAGGACATATCCATCCTGATGTCGGCACGTAGAGAATCATACTCTGCACGACCCAGTCTCAACTGCTCCACGAATGAAGCATTCTCTTCAGGTGATTGTTTACAGGTGCCAAAAAGGTGGGTTTGAATGGCCTGGAGGAAATGTAAGTGTTGTTTGACACCGTCCGAGCTGCATGCTCATCATGCTGGTTGGAAGCACTATGCTCCCCTCTATGCCCTGAGTTGTTCTGTGGAGTGGTGTTCTGGCCCACTTTCCCCATCATGAGAGATACCATGTCCAGCAAGGCATCCATCTTTCTTTCAAATCTCTTTCCTGGACTCATGGATCTTTCTCTCCCTTCTCTCCCTTTCCCACTGTCATCTCTGTTGTTGGTAATCCTGTCGTTACCCCCAACTGACCTCTCACCTTCTGCCATGTCTATTTCCTGAGAAGACTCCCAATGAGCCCTCAAGATTTCTGAAGCTGTCTGACCTTCTGGAGGCTGATAAAGCTGGAACTGTTTTCCAACCTTCTTGTCTTCTCTTGCAAAGTACCTCTTTTCTCTGTCACTCATAGACGGATTGTTCACAGGATGGCAAGATCTTGGCTTTGATACCACTGAAATATTCTGAGCCAATTTTTTTTTTTTTTTACATTTTCAAAGTACAATCAATGCACCCGTTAAGGTTAGAAGATAAACCCAAACGTACTGAAGCAACTCTAACCAGTATGGCGTCGATGATGGCGAGCATTGGTCAGAGGATCTAAATCAAACTGCTTATGCAAAAAGCAACTCTAAATGCGGAAAAGGAACTCGACGTCAAGTATGTGCTACCCAATCCAATACGGAGTGAGGGGCGACCATATGACGGAGTGAATACAATAACAATGCTTGAAAGAGAAATGCTGAAAGATGAAACTACTCAACACCCAGAATGTGCTTGCTAACCCAAAGTGGGAGAGTAGCTACCATAGGGCGGAGATGGATTACATACAATATCAAATGCTGAAAGAAGAAGAACATTACAATCTGATAAGCAAGAATCTAAATGGCTGTCAGTACTACTGCCAGCATACAATTTGAAAGATGACAACTTGCTATCAATTACAAATCAGCATATGAGTAGTTTGCAACAATATTAGTAATCCCTTTGCTGAGAAAAGAAACTTAAACGGAGATGTTATTAAACAGATCCAACCTTATTCCAAGCTTGGCCAATCCTCAATGAAGTCTCCACAACGCTTTGAAGAATTCTCGCCACCATCCGATGAAGAAATTGGCAGATCTCTCCACACTGCATATCAGACCTGCACCTTTCGATGAATAACCAGCAACATATAGATCTCTTAAATTGCTCGGAACTCCCTTAATACTTACTCAAATAACCTGATACTGAATGCAAATCATACATATGATGGAGGCGCTCAAACCTATACCAAAGAACAGACCTAAAATGCAAGTATTATTTAATGCACGAATTTCAAGAGAACTGAAAAGTACGGCTCAACCAGAAAGGGCGATTTCTCTATTAAAATTCAGATCCTCTTCAAAAAATCTATAAACTTGCATACATGGGCGCCTAGCCAAGGAGGATGGAATGAAACAATACCCACAACCTATATTTTTGTATTTTTGGATTTATGAATAAAACAACGAATCTGCTGAAGCTAGAAATGCTAAAACCAGAAACCTATAATATGCCAAATCTGAAACTAAATAGACAAATGCAGATTACAATGCACGATTTCCAATGAACTCACAAACAAGACTAAAATCATCACTAGTTGTTGTCTCACAAACAAGAAGCGATGCCCGAGCTAGGAGGCCTTCATTCCTCGAAGCAAATCCAGAGCCAGTCCGGCAGCATAACAGTATAGTAGACCAAAGATGATGAAATGATGCTCAAGTCTCCTTTTTATAAGTTTCGGTTGACTTCACGAAACCCTAAAATCCAACTCAATGACAAAACCCTAGCTCTTTCTTCAAGATGGCGTCCTTTTCCCTTTTAGCTCAATATTCATATTTTAATTAAAATCAACACCTTGATAAATGCGCCCATATTAACTTGCTTTGACTTTGGAAAATTTATCAAAAATTAAATATATCCTTAATGATGGCGCCACCCTTCAAGTCCACCTTTTAAAATAACATTAAGTCATTTGACTAGGCCAAGGTGATAAAATAACATTTAAATTATAATGTTATTTTTTAAGTGAAATGAGCTCAACTCCCCAAAATTGCATTCTGAAGCCCGAAACTAAATACGCCACTTGAGTCAACTGAAGGGGAAAGTCAACTGCTTGAGACCATCCTGTTTACTGCCAAAAATAGAATTTACTAAAAATAGTAAATTCCTGGAAATGCTCAGAATGCCGAGATGAACACACCACTGCGAAGCTCTCTGAAAACCCAGAAAGAATCCGCCATTGAATCCACCAACTTCAAGCAAAGACATCCTCAAAAATAGGAAACCCTAATTTTACCTTCCGACTAGCCTCCGGGTTTCCAGAAAAAAGGCCAATGGTCACTGGAAATATCAGGATTGAGAAGGGGACATTACAATATTATTAGGGGATTAAATTAGGGTGCCATGGTTTTATTCCCAATAATGCCTTTGTCCTAGCACCATGGGCTTCCATTGAGCAGGGCATTCTTATGTGAGTTTTATTTGCACATAACCAAGAATCATCCTTTTGCACACAAAAGAATAGAGATATCTTTTTAGTCAGAGGTTGCTTGTGAATGATCATCTTGTCTTGTAGTGTAGTCAAATTGGGCCAAAAGTTATGAAACTTGTTTACATACTCATTTATATTGTTTTCCAAAATCAGCTGTTGGGATCTAATCTGAGAAGGGTCCTTTGATTGTGAAGGGCTCAAGTTTTGGAGAAACTGTAATGGAAGTGGAGTTGGGCCTTTCCATGCAATCCCAAGAATTTGTAGATATAGATGTCTTAACGGCACAGGAAGTAGAGTCTCTCACGTTGGAAGAAATAGTTTAATTTTAGAGCATTTTCCTACCAAAAAATGCACGAAAAGATGAGAGACTGCTGCAAACAGATGGAAACTCATTGCAAACAAATGAGAAACCATCATGACTTTCAATTCCAACTATCTGGGAGAACAATAAGGTATTTCTGTCTTAAAGGTTCTGTTGTGTAGCGGCAGAAAATCATTGAGAGAGAAGGTGGGACACAAGGATTGCTGCAGAAGGTAGAGGGTGAGAAATGCGAAAAATGGTAGGCATCTCGCTAGTTATAATTTAAATTTTATGTAATATTAAAATCTAAAATAAGTACAGTATTTACTAAATTTATAATATACTTTTCTCACCCTCTCTGGGAGAACAATAAGGTATTTCTTTATGTAATATTAAATTTATAATATACAGTATTTACTTTTCTGTCTATCTGGGAGAACAATAAGGTATTTCTGTCTTAAAGGTTCTGTTGCGTAGTGGCAAAAAATCATTGAGAGAGAAGGTAGGACACAAAGCTCTAACAACAAAGATTGCTGCAGAAGGCAAAGGGAAATGCAAAAAATGGTAGGCATCTCGCTAGTTATAATTTAAATTTTATGTAATATTAAAATCCAAAATAAGTACAGTATTTACTAAATTTATAATATACTTTTAAGTTGAAGTATAAAATAATAATAAAAAATTATAACTAATAGATTATAAGGTAAAAATAATAAGAAACCGTAAATAATTAACAATAAAATATAAAAGTTTAAAAATTAGAAAGAAGTTAAAGCAAAATCAAATGAAGACTATGTTTATTCACCTGTACAGTCTAATATACACAATTTTAACAATTTTTTTTGCATTAAAATGATTCTATTCACGTGGAGCAGGTAGACATCAATTCTAGATACCTAGAGCATATTTTGAAAATCTGTGAACACTAGAAATTGCAAACAATTGCAAACAAAACCTTAAAAAAATATGTAGGATCTAGACTATATGCAATAAAAAATATGAATGAAATTGCAGGTATTTGTTGTTTTCTATAATGAAAAGTAGAATTTTGTGGAAAACTAGAAAAATATTGGTTGAAATTTTAGGTAAATTGTGGTCGGAAAAGTAAAAATATTGGTAGCCAGATTTTTGCTCGGATATTGCGTGATTTTCAACAAAAAGTTGGGCAGAAGGGTGAGATTGAAGATCTCGTGAAATTTTCTTGTGATCTTCTTCTATGGAAATATGTAATATTTGCATAAAATCTACAAAATTAAATACAAAACACTACTGATTATTCAACTTGAATTGTGAAATGTTAAAGTTAGATTAAAATGCTTCATAGTAGTGCATCTGCACATGTAAAATCAATATAAACTTACATATTGCTCTTCATCAAGAGCATTGATATCATTAGCTGGTTTGTTGGAAGGACAAGCAGTGTAGGTGCACTCCCACTAGCTACACCTGCAAATTATGTTCTTTAGCAGCCTTGTGCACCTCATTCTCAATCAAGACTAAAGAAAGCTGCTAGTCAGGGTTTTAATTTTATTTTTTCCATTAAAAACATATTTTATTTGGGGTCCAAAAGGGAATTCTTCCTGGGTTCACCCAAGGTCATATGATTTGGGCCTTTGGATTTGACCCAGGTTCACCAATTAGTTTTTTGGGGTCCTAGGTGCTTTCTTCTTGGGTTTGCTTAGTTTCCTGCTCGGGTCCTCTGGATTCATTGGGTGAAACCTGGCAAGACCGTGACTAGGATTAGAAGCCAGTTGAGACCTGTTTTTTTGTGGCTAGGTTTCCTTCAGAACGCGGTGACATGGGATTATTGTAATATTTTGAAACCCATCTTTGCTTAACCTAGTTGTAGTCTATGCCATAGAAGCATAAATCCTCAAAAAATCGCAAAAATCCCGATTTTAAAAAAATCTTCGGTCGAAATGAATTTTTCCCCAAAATATCTATATTTAATCAATCATGATTTTCAATGATTCTTAAGGGTTTAAATCACAAAAAATCACTTAAAAATCATAGAAAAATTACCCAACCACCCCATCGCGAAACCATAACAATTCAAAATCGCTATTTAATCGGGGTTTTTCATTGATTTTTAGCACAAAATTGAGCATTGGCCGTTGGGACATGGTTCACCATCAAAGATTCACTAGATTTCATCAGGTTACTGAGGCAAATCGTAGGTAGGCAACCTTGAATGGACGTATATTTCTAATAGATGTTATGGACATTAAAATAGGCACGTTCTTTGGTATGCTTCTATGTTTGAAGTTAAGTGTTATGATTTCCAAGGTCATAAAGAAAAAACCGAAAAATTTGTTGTCCCTCAGTATCGTTTGGCATTAATGTCAATACACTAAGGTTGAAGTTATAGGTTGTGCACATGGTGATTTCTTTCAGTTTTGCATGAGTTTATATATCCATGCTGATCCATTTTAGCATCTTAATCTGCATTTGGTATTGTAAAGTTCATTTGCATATCTATTGGCATCTTTGATAAAGTGCAGTGATAAAGGCTATATTCTAAAAGGAGGCATTGCTACATTTTTCATAAAGTAATATTGTTCTCCAAATTGTTTTTGAAATTATTGTGGATGAAAAGTTTTTTTTAAAAGAGTGGGCATATTGACACATTATATTGTTTCACAAGGCAATATTGCTCTCCAAATGGAATTTGAAACTGTTGTGAAGAAATTTCAAAAAAAAAGATGGCACATTGTCGATTGGCAAGAGGTGGTAATGATAGTGTTTTTTTGGAAAGTCAAAAGGAACTTTACACTGTCGGTGATAAGTATGTTTTGTTGAATGGGAATTATTTCCCATCATAATTCCCGGACATGTAGCATCATTATGTTGGATTTGAAAGCTTCTTTGAAGTTTTGATAGAGATTGGTGGTTGATGCATTTCATTTGTTAGGGTTTATTACCCTAATCATGGCGCCGTTGATAAGGAAAGTCTGTTACAATTTTTGGATGCTGGTCTTCGTTGGAACAAGGAATAACAGCAAAGAGCAACAGTGGAGATGTTCTGGTTGTGCTGATATCAAGTGTATTCTTTATTTTGCTTCTTTGTGTCTATAATAACCCGAGTGCTAAACTATCTTGTTCTTAATGTTGTTTAGTTGAATTGGATCTTTGAATTTATTTGGGTTAAGTCAGTTGTTAATAGTAACCCGTGCAAATCTTATTAATGGGTCTATGTGTTTAACATTCTGTTTCAATAACTTGAGCACATCTTTATGTCAAGCTAGGAAGAACTCATTCATGATTATCTTTTGTCAATACATGTTTTGCTTTGTTATTAAGAAGAGTCAAATAAAAATCTTGGTAGGGCCTGTTGTTGAAAATTAAGGGTTTGGTTTTTAAATGCAAAAATGTTTCTTTTGTTAAAAACCCCACTTCAGGTTTGTCATTAAGAATAGGGGTTTTTTGTTTTGTAAAATATCAAATGTTTTTTTTCTTTTGTTGAGAAAACCTTGTCATTATGTTTGTGGGTTTAGCCGTGTGTTTATCATTTGTGGATTTCTTGCATATTGTCGGCCCTGCAGATTTTATGGTAGTTATTTGTTGTCTATCATTGATGTTCTTTTGGCAAGATGTGTTTTGTATAAATCTGATGGATTATGGTTGAATTTTGTGTAAGAAAATGTGCTTTTGCAACTGGCAAGGGCAGTTTCAGATTCGGTTTCTCATGGATGTTTGTGATACGGTTTTTCAAGAGGTTTTCACCTAATTCAGTTTTTGAAAACATAAGAACATATTAAATACTTCATTGTGCTCATATTCAGGTTGATGAGAGGTTTTGAAAAGCAAAGATTATATCTTTCTGAAGAACAATATATTTTGGTTTTGAGGCTTGGAACTTTGTAACTCTGATTCTGAGGTCATTGCAGAACTGAGTATGCGATTAATGAAATAGAGACCAACTCTGTATTTATATTACTTTCATACTTGTACATTTCAAAAGACTATCAGTGAGATAGCACCATTGTCAGTGAGACAAATCAGCCAGTGAGGCTTTGTACAAAGAATATTTTTGAGATAAGGCCAGTGAGGCCAAGTTCGAGTGGTTTTATTCCCCAGGAGGGTTTCCACTCAAGACAAACTCTGTGTCAATCTTTTAAATGTGTTTGTTCATTATCTGTTCATTTCATTTTTTACAGCATAAATTCATTCATTCATGATTATTGTTAAAAGAATTAAAAAGAATTATTTTAGTTCATTAACACTGATCAACCCCGACCCCCACGCCTCCCTCCTTAGTGTTAACTGCACTCCAACAAACTTCCACAAAAACACTTGCACACAATGAGCCTAATTTACATTATCAAAGAGATTGACAAAAGAGTTGAAGAAATGTACAATGTAACCTTGCTTATATAGTTAAGGTGGTGAAGGTAGTCAAGTTGAACACAATGACTGACTAACCCTTCAATGATGGAACACTTGTTAACTCACATGACAAGTGTTCTATGAGTGGCAAGTGACCATGCAAGAGGTGTCTCACAAAGTGAGAACACTTGTCTTAACTACATGAGGTGAGACAGAAACTCTAGACTAGCCTAAGTAAACTCAAGGAAATGTGAATAGTTCAAACTAGAAAGTGATGATAACTTAACTAGCTATCTAATGACACTATTTACATTAACTTTAAGGAGATTAACATGAAATGGTTAAGAGATGTGTTGATTTTTTCTGTGTATTCCACACTATTGTCATTTTCCTTAGGCTCATAGTAATGATTTCCATGTATATAAACCCAAAAACACAATTTAGTGGGAAATAGTGGACAATATCATAAATACTAAGTAATGCTTCTATCTTATTTTTTTAACATATCTAAACCTTATAAAAGTACTTGCCAAAAGTAAATATAGAAAGCTAGACTAAATTGAAACGAAATTCTATTGGCTTGATATTTGAAATGTCCCACCCTAAATTATCATGCTATTGTTTTTCGATTCCATGATCCCGAGTGAACGGGCATTTTCGTCAAACAATTGGTTGATAAGCTGTTCTGTGTTTGTTTTTCGATTTGCTTCAATAGTTTGGTATTTGTTGCTGAAATACATTCATAATAATATTTCTAGAGTGTACAAAATGCAGCTAAATTTTAACTTTGATATAAAAATGCTTAATATTATAGAATAAATTTAAACAATACAAACTCCAAATAAATTTCACCAAGTATTACTAATTTTCTTTGACCTGGAATTTCTTCCCATAAATTGAACGACTCTTATTCCTTGGAGACTTTGCATATATATGTATATACATTGTACGACTGTCAAAGAAGTGATGCACTGGATAAAGTAAAAGTGCCGTGGTAGAATAGCTTGGCAAGCATGACCTAACTCCTCTCTTTAATCACGCTTCCTTAGTTTGTCTTGCCCACATCATAATGTATGTTGTGAGACACCCACCTAGCTGTAGAAACTTAAGATAACATTATTGTGACAATAATTCTAGATGTTTGAAGAGAATAAATAAAGTCCCCAGCTTTTAATGTTTCCCATGCTCACATAAAAAGTCACTTCCTTCAGAAAAATTCAATACATGGCTCTGTCTGTGATGAGCCAAGCCTGAGCTGACTCAAAAACTCATCTTTGTTCCCTTGAAATTTTGTCAAACAATTTGAATGCAAACTTCCCAGCTTGCTGGTCTGAGTTATCAGTCTGATATAATTGCTTGAAGATGATATCAAAGTACTCTAAAAGCTTGGAAATCAAAATTACAATGCATAAACAATATCCTAGATGCATCAATGACTTAATTTCATCATTTACAATGCTCTCAGATGAATTCTACATGTGAAATATCCACCTACAGCCAACTGGTAATTTTAACAAACAGTTGGTATGCAACCTATATGCTGATAAGAACATCTACAGCCATTGATATTATGTTAAATAGTTGGCGTACAAAATGCTTGAAGAAAGCAATGATTATGCAACTCCTTATTTCTCCTTAATTGGCAAATGAGAGATTATTACAATGCGTTCATAAAATGGCCAAGACTCTTGTCATTACAAGATAAGCTCAAATCTGATTACAATATGATAGTCAACATTGCCAAATCTGACCTATTGAATAACCATCTGCAACAGCCTACTAATGTCATGAAATGCAAGGACTTCTAATTACAATGATTGTAATGACTCCTACAGCTGTAACTACAAAATATTATAATTCTACTAATGGAGTACCAACTAACAACAATGGCTGATAAAGAACCTGGAAGTTGCTATCTGCTTGGAACAAATATTCGATTCTCTTTGCTTGGTGCAGATTTGTCTTCAAAACTACAGCGCCCAGCTTCATTAACTTCTATCCGTGCCTCATGAATTTAATCAGATTTTATTTGTTGCTCCTTGTTAGAAATTGCCCCCTCTAGAGTGGGCCGCCCCTGTGTATGCTTCAAACCTCTAAACTTATTGAAATCTTAAAGAGGTGAATAGTACTGTAGCAGCACTGTAGCGCAGGTACTATTCACGTCACTGTAGCACGGGTACAATTCACGTGTCACTGTAGCAGCCAACACAAAGCTTGAACTTTGATCACTAGTGGCTGCCAATGATGAATCTTCGGGTCTGCACTTGATAGACCTTCAATAATCTTCAAACCCTATATAAAATCTTCGCCTTTAAGCACAAATGAAAGGACGGAATTATCCTCTCCTCAATTTGCAACCCTTCAAGAGATCTTTCACTCCTTCAGTTATGCTATCAATAAGAAGTTTTCGTTTCCTATGATCAAAGAAGAAAACTGCGAAAGCCCTAGGCTCCACAATGAAAATCAATCAAAATAATATTCATCAATTGGATGCTGAGAATGAGCTCTTGCCTCTCTTTTTATTCTTTCCTTAAGAGAGCTCAAACACCTTCCTGGCCAATGTGGGATAAAAGATTTATTCCCACATTAAATTATTCACTTAACGCACTTTATTATATTAAAGTGACTTTATTATTATAAAGTTACTTTATAATTTTATAATAATATTAAAATATTAAATAAATCACTTAAGTCACTTAAACTTTAATATCTCTTGATGTACTTGTCTAATTGCTAAGCCGTTTGAGCCAGGAGTCGACTCTCCTTGTTCTCCATGTGATTGGATGCCTGTCTAAAAATAGAAACCCTGAATAGTGACTTACTATAAATAGTAAGTATGTGAAACTGAGTCTAGAAACAGCTGCAAAGGCCCAATCAAGGTCGACACTGCCAATATGCTTTGCTCAGGTGTCTTTCTATTAATAGGAACCCTGACTCTCCCAAAATTGTAACTTACTATAAATAGTAAGTGTGCCAATCTGAGTCAAATAACCTGTGCAAAGGCCAAAACTTGAATCCAGCTGAAGAGTAATGTCTCTAAATCACCAGTAACTACCACAGAAGACCCTCTTTCCATAATTGTTAGGCTACGAGGGTCAAATGATAGGCTAATCCTTACGAACTCTGATGCTTGCAAAATGGGGACATTACACTGTCCCAATGTAATGGCTCACAAAATATAAATAATCTGCTGAAAACTTCAATGTTTGACCAAGTCGAGTATTCTTCGGGACACTTGAGAGTATGAGAACTCATTCACCAATCTTCAAACTACATTAGAATCTTGCTAGAGACATACCACGACACTTCTCTTGTGGAGTGTAAGCCTTAAAGGATTTAATTGACTCAATTGACCCTCCCTTATATTCCAATGTGTACGATGCTTGAATGTTAGAGTGGTTTGTCCGATTTAAATGAGACGAACTGAGTTGAAATAATTGCTGGCTTCTCAAATAAATTTGTTGCTGACCTTGACCTGTGGACCCCACAATAGCTCCACATCACCATCACAAAAATGAAAGCCAATTTTGAATCACAGTTAATAGCTCTTTAGCACCTTATACCCTCAGCAATTTGCAATTCAATTATTTAATTTGGTGTTGAGTAACACTAGTTGACTCAAGACTCAATCAAGTCTCTTTAAATATAAAATAGCCTCCTTTGTAGTGTATTGCGCTTCATGGAAATAATACGGCAACTACTAAATAAGATGTCACTCCCTCAAAATGCCATGGCTGGAATATTAAAAATGCGATAGGAAAATAGTTACCCGAATTTTATGGATAGGAACAACAATTAAACTAGAGGCAACTTGGTATGGCTTTGTCAATGCTAAAGTTGAATATTGGTACGACCCTTTAAATTCTGCAAATAAAGCTAATTCTAACAAAAATTAAAATAAATGTACTTAGACCTTCCTATCCGCATTAAAACTATAAATCTGAAATTCGGCTTGGAACAATACCTCCCAAATTTTGAATAACTCCCATTGAAACTTTGCAGCTTTGTGCAAATTCTGAATTGAATTCATTGGTAAATGGATTTGGGTTTTCATCCAAATCACTAAACTTGAGGGTTTTTGTCCTCCAGTTTCAAAAAGATAAGCTCTCCCAAGAACAAATGAAACCCAACATAAACTGCAAATGAGCTTCTCAAAATCTTTTATCTTTCTGTACGTAATTGCTCCCTGAATTCTTGAATTAACATATTGTAATAACCCTCCTGTCCCTTGTGAAATTTCCAACGCAAATGCTAACTGATTTTTTTTTTGTGTTTTCAAAGGTTTTCTTGTTGTTTTGTATTTTTGAAGTTTCTGCAAATATGACATTGGAAATGCAAGAAAGTAAAATGATATTCACAAAGTATGCTAGGAAAGTTACACACTAATGCAACAACTCAGAATATAAGTTGATTTCAGATTGATATTCAAAGCTTTTTACAAATGCATCATACCCGGTATTCCAAGCTTAATTATTCTCAAATCTGGAATTGCTGATCTGCAACATAGAATACCTTAATTTTGAACGCCTAGCCTCATATGTTGTGTTCTCCAATGTGGAGTTGCAGCAAACTGTAATTATCAGTTTAGACGCCACCCATAGTGATGGTTTCAGCACCAAACTTTAGGCATTTTTCCCTAAACTTTAGACGCCACCCCTTGCTGTTGTATGGCTTCGTAAATGGCTCTGTATGGCCAGCAATGAAGTATCAGCATGTAGTTCCTCACAACCTTGAATGCCTTTTTGATTTGCAATGATAAACTATTCAAACCCCTTCAAAACTTCATCATTTTGCTCAATGTGACTACCATTTTGCAGCCACTTGTAAGTTCTAGCTTCAGGAGATATTGCACACCCTCAGGAAGCTTGAATCTATGAGAGACTACGTTCTCAAAGACCAAAATATGCAAAAACCTTGGTTTCTCTTCTTCCATAGCAAATTCTTCAAAAAGCATAAGTTTTGAATGAATGAATTTGCTTTTGTTGAAAGCTTATATACTTCTCATGAAAGGGTCGACCCCCAAGATGGCTTTTTGATCATTAAAAATATTTCATTAATTGCTTTTGATATTGACTTTATAATAAAGCATTAATTAGGCACCCAAGTCATGTACTTTATAATATGACTTAAGTCATTAAGTGGCCCCATTAAATATAAAGTTATAATATAACATTATGATGCACTTTAAATAATTAATTATTATTAAAGATTTACTTTAATAATAATTGAAATAACATATCACGCTCATTAATCACCAGTTTTCCATCCCGTCTGAACCAGGAGGTCAACCACTGCATCCATTGCACATCCAGGTGCCCTTCTAAAAATAGTAACACTGGACTCCATTAACTAGGTGACTTACTATAAATAGTAAGTGTGCACAACTGAGTCCCAAATCACTCCCAAAGGTCAATCTTGAATGACACCAAGCTTCGGAGAAGAAAACAACCTGATATTTGCCACACAGGACCCTCTAACCATCTCCATTAGCCCGAACTAGTTCAACAAACATATGTATTAGAGGAGGTGTCTCCCGGAGAATGGTACGATGACACATATATTATTTGCTGAATCATAGATGTCCTCGCCATTTGAATCCAGTCCAACGGAGAGCATTAAGAATGAGAAGCCAGAGATTTATGCTTCAGGGATCAGTTCTTTACAGGAAGAACTATGAAGGAATTTATTTGAGATGTGTAGGAAAACGAGAAGCTAAACAGTTAATGGAACACTTCCATGAGAAGTTTGGAACAGGACACGGAGGAAGTCTGGCCACAGCTCATCAAATCCTGAGAGCTGGATATTATTGGCCCACGCTTTTCAAAGACACGTATGAACATGTGAAGGCGTGTCACGTCTGTCAGACAGCAGCAAATAGGGGAAGGCATCCCGCTATGCCTTTGCAGCCAGTGATTGAAGTGAGACCATTCGCAAAGTGGGGTTTAGATTTTATTGGTATGATCAATCCGCCGTCATCAGGACAACACAGATATATCTTGACAGCGACAGACTACTGCACCAAATGGACAGAAGCTCAAGCTCTGAAGCAGTGCACGTCGGAAGTGGTTATAAGGTTTCTTGAAGAGAATATTGTGACAAGGTTCGGATGCCCCCACGTTTTAGTCAGCGACAACGGTTCAGCTTTCTCATCGCTGAAGTTTTCCAATTGGGCTTTTGAGTACGGAATTACATTGAGGTTTTCCTCCAATTACTATCCGCAGGGGAATGGACTAGCAGAGTCCACAAACAAGAACTTATTGAATGCCATTAAGAAGTTGTTAGATAAGAATCCGAAAGACTGGCATACACAGTTAAGGTTTGCTCTTTGGGCAGACAGGATAAGAACAAAGAGTTCCTTGGGAACGTCTCCATACCACTTGGTTTACGGACAGGATCCAGTGTTTCCAGTACAGTTGAGGATCCCTACTCTCCAGTTTATTCAAGAATACCTCGAAGGAGAGGATCAAGTTCAAACAAGGTTGTCCTAGTTGATGCATTTAGAAGAGAAGAGAGATGAAGCTCTTGAGAATCTAACGAAACACCAAGCTATAGTGAAGAGATGGTTCGATAAACAGGCAAAGATCAAGTCGTTCAGGATTTCTGACTTGGTTTTATATTGGGACAAGGCCCACGAGAAGATAGGTGATCACGATAAGTTTGATAAGTTGTGGTTGGGCCCGTATCAAATTTCTGAAATCCTTGGGGATAATGCATTTAGATTGCGTACTTTGACAGGAGAGGATGTCCCGTTGCCCGTCAACGGACAGTTCCTCAAGCATTATTTCCAGTCCTAGGTTCTCTCCGAGAGCCTGCTTTGTAACATAGTTAGATTAGGGTTTGCTTTCCCGTTTGTTTGCTTTCCGTTTGCTTTCCTGTTTCCCTTTGTTTTGGTTTTGGTTTGTTGCCCTTTGGGTTTTTGGTTTGGCGTTTCCGTCCCTTGAGTTGTCCGCTCAAGTGGTTTTGGTTTGGAATGGGCAAGGATTTAGGGTTTTCCCGTTGCGAATGGGTGATGATGTTTTAACTTTCACAACGTGGTTTCTTTCACTGGAATTTGCATAAATTTTTGAAAAGGACTAAGGTTGTTTTCCTCTTGTTATCATCCAGTTAGAGATTGAACTCGTCTTGGGAGGTTAATCCGTTATTGTGTCTCAACACACGAGTCTAAAGACCTTGAAAATCTTACCTATCTCCACTCTGAGTCATTTTGGTTTCTTGGGAAAGGTTTTGGCAGGTGAAAATCTTACATCTTGCTTCAGCGCCACTGCAATTCTCAAACCCATTGGAGGCTTCATTGCCTGCCAGCCAATTGAGGAATTGACGGAGAAATCAAATGATGGAAAAGAAAATGTGCTTAAAGAAATATCTGAAAAGAAAGACAGAAAATGAAAATGAAAGAGATATCATGAAATATTGGTTTTGGGAACATTCGAGTAACTCCACCGGGGCTATGGACGCCCGGCCGGCAGTGGAGCAATATTCGTGAGAATTGTAGCGACAACCTCGTCGGGGCTATGGACGCCTGACTGGCAGCGAGGCAACGTCCAGGATGCTTTTGAAGTTAAGATATTTATATAACCTGCCACGGCCGATTCCGGAAGTCGATATGGTTTAGAGATGGAATGCATGCACACACTCACAGGGTTTTAGATGAAAGTGTTTTGATCCAATATCGGATTCTTCTCCCCTTTTGAGTAAGTGTCCTTTCCGTATGATGGTTTGAGGAAGACTAATCTGAGTTCAATTCTTAAAGTGTTTTTCAACACTTTCCCGTGGAGTCGCCAGATGTTGTGCCCTTTT